>CARXXK010000003.1:73561837-73616990 GCA_949089665.1 Macrosiphum euphorbiae | reverse complement strand
TTTTTTTCAAATAATATTAATTATACACTGACGCTTAAGTAAAATATTATGTAGTTTTTTTTAAACCGTTGTCGCGATTCATGGACACGTAAAATGAGCTCGGCCAGCCGCCAGTCGTGGCGCCTAGTGGCAGATTAAATAATGGAATTCCAATCATAAAACGAAGAAAACATCGAATATCTTAAAGAATTTAATGCTCACGAACTACTGTTGTCAAAGTAATATATCGAACACTGCACCGGCCAGATCTCGTTTCGTGAGTATGGAGCTCAGTGAATACGACACGTAACTGCAGCAGTGCTACAGTACAAAACTGAGTATATTATACTATTATATATGGTATATACCATGGTTGCAGCAGCAGGTATAAGAACATTCGATGTGACCAGGTCACATATATATTTTACCGTCCTAGAGATGGGGAGCTATAATAATATGGTTCACAGCGTTTACAGTATTAGTATCGTTTTGTGCGGCACATCATCACTTTCCACGGTGTTTTTTCCGCATAGGCTTATGCCCTTTGCCCGTCATCGGCGTATTCCACCGCCTAAATCTTATACAATTATCAATACGGTGTAAATGTGCCGTACACACTCCTATAGCCCGTCCCAATTTAAAAACATGTTAAACTCATGTCCTTGTGCACAGTCAATTTATGTGTCGGACGCATGTTAAACTGTGTCTCGCGTGAGACACACAAATTGACTATGCATACGGCCGCATAAGAGTTACTGCAGTTTGTTTCCGGCGTACAAATACAGTACATTAGTAGGTACCTGTGCAGTGCAACGCCCTATAAGCCCTATGAGCTTCCGGCTTTATCAAACAGTTCAACAGTTGTGTATCACGCATAGGCGTGACTAGACTTCATCGGCAGGGGCAGCCTAGCTAATGATAGGCGCTTAACCTTATTAGTGAACCCAAAAAAGCTCTATACACCCAAAGCCGTATTTTTTTAATCCCTCCCCCCCCCTACACAATTAAATATTTATATAATTTAAAAGAAAAGTCTAAATTATCTATTTACAATAATAATCTACAGTAACTTCAAAAATATTATTCATCTACACCCTTGGATTACACCAGCTAGCTGCAAATCAAACACAATACAACAATAATATCAATAATGCCTAGATGCGTACCGTACCATCGTCGTCTGTCTCAAGTGTTTATAGTAGGTTTTTCCTATTTCCAAAGTTAGAAAATCAATTTGATAATACATGTTAAATAAAGATATTTTCTACCTAATTTTGTTGAACATATCTTTGTAAATAAATGGTAATTATAACGATACACGAAAAAAAATTTTAGCCTCAACTCGTCCGGTTCACGTCATCAAGACAAGACAAGATAAGATGCACGTCAGTCACCCGTGTATATTATTCACATCCTGAGTTCCTAACGTCTACAACCATAAGGGTGATACGTGGCAGATTTTATAAAAAGCACAATTTGATCATTAAAAATGTAATGTATTACATAATTTAATATATTAACACGTTCACTGAGTTTCAACTGAGTTCATATTTTTGTATACTTGCCGTGGCGCTGATAAAATTCTAGTTTTAAAAAAAAATTTCCTAAAAATTGAAAAATTAAAATATCAGTGTATGGTTTGCACCTGATTATGAAACAATGCTTATAGAAGACGCTGACAAAAAACCGAAAATCGGTTTATAAGTCATTAAAAATAGAAATATTGTACTACGACTTAGCCAAGCACATCCCTGGATTCGTTAGGATGTCCTCTGTATGGGAAATGAATTTTGGATACTTACAATTTGCATAAAGTGGCATTGTGGTCGAGTTGTCCAGAAAACTGTATATTGGTGCAGGATTGCAGGGCTTAAACGCTCGTTTAGCCACCACCACAAGTCCAATTCGTTTACCTGGGGACTTAAAACTGTTTGGGGGTACAGAGTAAGTCATTTATAGTAGAGGGATATCGTTTTCAAAACAGTACTACCAAATTTGGATTTTTAACAATTGTTTTTCATACAAAAATGTCCCGAGTACTCATAATATGCACTACCGCGGTAGACACGAATATTTGAATACCAAATTAAAAATCGAAATTTTGTACTACTACTTAGCCAATGATATCCCTAGCTTCGTCAGGATGTCCCCTTTTTGGGAAATGCATTTTGAATACTTACAATTTGCATAAAGTGGTGGTGTGGTCGAGTTGTCCAGAAAACGGTATATTGGTGCAGGATTACAGGGGTAAAATCGGTTTATAAGTCATTAAAAATAGAAATATTGTACTACGACTTAGCCCAGCAAATCCCTGGATTCGTTAGGATGTCCCCTTTTTGGGAAATGCATTTTGGATACTTAAAATTTGCATAAAGTGGCATTGTGGTCGAGTTGTCCAGAAAACTGTATATTGGTGCAGGATTGCAGGGCTTAAACGCTCGTTTAGCCACCACCACAAGTCCAATTCGTTTACCTGGGGACTTAAAACTGTTTGGGGGTACAGAGTAAGTCATTTATAGTAGAGGGATATCGTTTTCAAAACAGTACTACCAAATTTGGATTTTTAACAATTGTTTTTCATACAAAAATTGTCCCGGGTACTCATAATAAGTACTGCCGCTTTCAAAATGGTTGCTATGACAAAGAAAGTGTTTTATATATCAGTTTATTGATTCTGATTTTTTAAGACAAATATGAAATTTAATAATTTCAAATTTAACACTTAAACACATTTTATAATGACACACTTTAGAAAACTCGTTGCATTAGTCTTACGTGAATTCGCGGCACAGGGTTTAGAAAAACTGGTGTCTGAAGTAAGTGCAGAAGATTTATGCTGGTACTCACAAACATTACACAGGTCAAATACATACCAAGGAACTAAAGATACTGTTAAATGTATATTATATATTTTGACTGGGCACAATGCTAAAATACAAGATGTCGGAGATTTAGTTTAATAATGGATTATAAGAGTTACACCCTTGACAAGTGTAAGTTTATTTACTTTTGAAATGTATACAATTTTTCCATTTTCCATTTTTTCATAATTTTTTTTCAGATACTGTTTGGTGGAAGAGTAATTGAGATACCGTTTACTGCGTTGCTACCAATCCATACACATGCATATAATTTACAACGCGATCATTGGAAATCCAGGTCTAACAATTCGGATTTCACGCCTCATGTTGAAACGCTACAAGAAATGGACCAAGTTTTTGTTGATAATAATTTTCCATTGACACCATTCTCGCATATTGAACTTCCGCCTCAACGTAGACGAACACTGATGGACGATTTCCAATCATATTCCCCTCCCAGAAGGGTGAGGAAATGCCATCGACATAGCGTTATAGACCAAACCGTAAATCCGACCATCGATGATCCAGCGTGTCTTTTGTTTTACGCGACTCAGTTCGCGGGCGGCGACTCGGCGGAAATCCTTCAACCGGACGACGAATCCAGTACTGGACCGGTTGAACGGATCGGAGACGACATCGCGTTGATACGTTGAACCCGCAATGGAAAATTGTTCATGCTTTTCCTGTTAAAATTACAATATATTATATTAATAAATACATATACTGAAAGAAATAATAATTTATCTTTATTACTTTTTTAAATGTACTGGCGCCAGCATCAGTTTGTACCCTTTTCCTTTTTATCCCTGCAGCTCTAGGAAGTGAACAGGGGACATTACTGTCTTTCTTGAAATCGTGTATATACAATATATTATACATCTTTCTTTTAATGGGCGGTTTTAAATTATTTCCCTGTAAAAATTATAATATATAATTAAATACCGAATGAAATAATAATTGTCCTCTGTTACTTTTTTAATCTATTTTTCTCTATCCTCAGAAGGTACACTTTTTCTAGTGTTTGAGACATTAAACTTTTCAACCGTTTGAACAATAGTTGTCTTGTTATTACTATTTGACACATTATCGTTCGGCATGATGTCTAGATAAATATGATATTTGCAATGCAGTTATTAAGAAGTGAAAGAAGAGCTGTTTTGATTTTAGTAGAATTATCAAAATTGACGGTCTGTCAGCCTATGTATGATATATCAATTACTAAGTATATTTTATGATTTTGTGTAATTTATTTAATTATTTTACATTATAGTGGTAAATGGTAATACAGTAGGTAAAAGTAATTTTTGGTAAAAATTTGCATTTTAAAATTTTACCTATTGTGTATATACAATTTAATAACATACTTAAAAAGTTTCAAGTACTAGCGAATAGTATAATATTTAATTACAATTTTATATTATCACGCTCAATAGAGCGTGGATTTAAAGCATTAAAAATCAACCAAATAAGGGCTAAAAAATCTTAAATATGCATAAATATATATACTAAAGAGTTAAAATATGCATGAAAGATAAAAATTACGCATAAAAAAATAGCAAAAAAATTTATTTTTTGAACGTTTAATTAAAACAATATATTTAAAATCGTGGAACACTACTATAAGTACTTTTCTTCATTTTTTTTTTTTTTTTTTTTGAAATAATGTCAATGGTCAATGGTGGTAATTGATATTTTCTTATCTTGGTATACCTACGTTTTTTATTTCACTGATTATTGATCTAAGATCATCTTTGTGAAAACCAAATATATATCTACAAGTAGAGGTATCTATTAATTTATTTTGATATTGATCAAAACAATAAAAGTATAATATTTTTTCCTAAATGACAATAGTATATATTTCAAATATATCTAATAAAGCATCGAAATATGCACTTAAGTCTAAAATATGAAATATGCAATTGAAATTGTAAAATAAGCCCTTAAATAGAAAAAACTTTGCACTAAAAAGTTTAATTTTTGAAACCATTATGCCTTCCTTATGCCATGAAACAAATTGAGTGCTCACTTAGCATATCATACAATCAACAATAACAAAGATGCAAATGCATATAACTCTGAGTTCTAGTATTAAAACTATAAAATCTTTATTCTTCGTTTAAATAGTTTCGTCCAAAATTTAAACTTAAAATGTATACAACAAAAAAAACTGTGTTTATATTTTTAAAATTTGTTGGTAGCAGTGTGAACTATTTATGAGAATACTTGTTTCAAATTTACAATCTTTAGCTATAAACATTAAACATTTTATACATTTTTAAGTACAAAATAAATTGTTAATTTTCCAGATTTTGGTAAATGTTGTCAACGTCAAAACTTCAAAATTTTTCTTTACTGCTATTATATTATGAACCATGTGTTATATTTTCGAGCAAACGGAAAAATTGTATTTACATTTATAGAAAAAATGAACTAAACAAATTGAAAATGAAATATATATCTATAAATAACTCGAAACGAGCTTACATATTTCGAAAATGTTATGGTGTATGCAAAATTTTTTTATAGTTGCACCAAAAATCAAAATAAATTTTGAGTAGATATTTTCGTTTTTAAAAAAATTTTTTCGCCACGCTTTAGAAAACTACTGGAAATTTTAAATTTTGATCTCCCAATTGCACCAACCAGATTCACTTTTGCACCACTTTTGATACCTATACGTACAGAATATAAATTGAACATCGAAGAATTATTTTGAATATATTTATTTATTGGTTATATTTGAAGATATATTTACTTATCTAGGTACATTATATTTAAATCATATTCATTTTTCATAAATAATATTCATTATTTTTTACTAAAATTGTTCTATCAGAACAATTATTCTATCCAATTGTATAGGTTAATAAGTAAATTAGTTATTCAAATATAATAAAAATTAGTTTTATCTACCGTATTACCTATATACCTGGTCTGTATCTAGAAATCTTGATATATAACTAAATATAATTTTTTGTGTCTTATCTATATTAAATGTTTTTTTTATCTATTCTCAACACAGCATACATCATTGTAAAATCAATACAATCATAGCTTTGGTTAGGCTCTAAAATAGTTAAGCACTGATGTCGACTGTATAGATATTTGTATATTTTGTTACTATGTCTAGGGTCGTTGACGTGTATTAGGAACTTACCGATGACATGATGGATATCGAGTGCGGCTCTTGAGATTCGAGAAAATTTTCTATTATGGTTATCATCTTCATACGATGATCGTTTTCGCTTGTAGTCGGGTAAGGTCAGATTGGTAGCTACAGCTACGTTCTCACCGGTATCATAGGCCTTAAATAAATCCAAATTGATTTTTATTAATATAGTGTCTTCGACTTTCAGGCATAATTTTTCTCATACTCTATGATGTATAATATATGACGTCATATCTCTTGGGTGCGTGCCCGGAGGCACGTCTGTCTCAGCAGAAGCATTATTGTCGGAATCCGGGGCCATGCTGGACACCCCTTCATCCGATTGGTAACGGTTGACTGGTAACGAAGGTAGCAAGCCCGCTCCGTTGGACCTGATTTTTACATCAGGTCCACCTACTACCAACGACTCCTGGTGGTCCTGTCCCCCTGGAGTTGTAACAATATTTTTACTTTTGCTATTCATATTGTGGTTTTGCGGTTTTCCTTCCGTCCATTTTACCTGCTGGCAGGGATCCGTTTGCAAGTGTATGCAGGTGGATCGGGCCTGCCAGCCCCAACCAATCAAGGTCATGGCTGGCTCTAGGGTGGAACCTCTTGGCACGGACCAGTGATTGGCCCGTGAGCCCCCCCCACCACGGCAAGGTGGGTCCCGTCGGGGGAGATAATGTTGTTTATTTATTTGTAAATACGCTGCATACACAAAAACAATTTTTTTTTCTTTATCTGTTACTTCTAAGTTTTTAAGAATGAAAGTTGGTTAAATTTCAATTAAATTATATAAATATATAACATCCTAATGAAACGAAAAATGTTAAACTAATTGTTGAATATTCTAACTAAACTAGGTATACGGAATAATCATAAAGTAAAAAATAATTTATTTAAAATTAAAAAAGTTCAACGATTTAAATTATCTTAAATCTAATTGAAAATATTTACATAATTTAGCACCAAAATATTAATTGGACCCTGTTGAATAAATGTATGTCTGATGATTGATTTCATTTTACGCCTAGTATTATATAAATGATAAACTGTAAATTATTATTTTACATTTGTACTCGAATTATACTTTGGATTTATAAAATAGTTTTCTAATTAAATTACAAACTTAATAGGTAACTATCTTATAACTATTTAAGGTCTTGATCAAAAATAATACCTAAATATTTTAATTTAGTAACTTTTTCACATTAAAAACAGTAATTTAAGAATTTATAAATTATTCAAGCATCTGAAATTATGTACGGTGATATTTTTTAATCGAATTTTTTACTAATTTATACTGAAAAACATATATTTAGATTTTTTAATATTCAATTCTAGAAAATGTTTATATGTAACAAAGTTTTTATATTATTAATAGGTACATTGATTCACTAAATAATACAATATTCATCAATTTCCTTTATGTTCAATTTAAACTATAATTTATAAATAAATCGTCGACAAAACAAATATCTCCTGAAATATTAGGATTAATATAAGACTATATTTTATGTAAATAAGAAATAACAAGTTCCTCGAGTTTCGCAAGTTTGCATTACTTCAATTTTAATTACTTGAAATATTGGAAAAATAATATAAAATAAACACATATAAAATAATCTTGAGCAATACCAATAATACCACATTAATATTTTAATATTATTTTATGTAAAGCATTTTTTTAATCTGAATACAAACCAGTTACCTACCTACCTAATTATTGTCATTGTCAACATCTACTAGAATGAATACAATTCGAAGCTAATAACAGTGCAAATTTTGTTGATTTATTTTTCCAAAATCCAAATTGATTTGAAGAAAAAAAGTTATGTATATTCAAAAAAATCAACCAAACGTTGTTTTGATCGTTTTTCAAATATTTTGGATTATGGAAAGATATAGTGAGATTTAGCCATATAGGTCAATAATTTGTACAATGATCACTATCGCCGGATTTAATAATTTCGTTATTATTTAGTCTTACCTTATAAGACTTGCTGGATATTTGACAGTTTTCTGATATATGAGCATCATCTCCATTATAACGTGATCGCTTTCGGTTGTAGTTTATTTTGGAAATACTATATAAATCGACGCGAAATAATTCCAAAAAGAAAAATTGTTAAATATAGTGCACACCGTTTTTTTAGCTTAATTAATAATTAAATTTGTTTATTATTCAGCGTCGATATACAGATGACCTGCTAGTATCCGTGGTTATCTTGTTTGAATGTTTATTTATTTTCAGCCAGCAACAATGAGTTAGGTAGGTACGTACCTTTTGGTATTTTTATTATTATATTATTTGTACACAGATTCAAGCTTATAACAAATATCGCAATATTTTGACTTCACTCAATTATCTGTGATTTAATTTGATTGAACCTTTATGCATTTTATACTACCTATATGTCATTACGTGAATATAGGTATAATATAATATTATAATGTTAAGTTATGAATTTTTGATAGTATTAATAATTGTTTGCTATTAGGTAGGTATGTTTTATACCTCCGACGGTAGGTAGGAACTGTAACTTAAAAGGGTTTATGGATTTATGGATTTGATTGCATATTTAAATATTTGTCAATTTTAGCTCATCCGACTTTCTATAGTTCTATGCCCTAATTCCTAATGATTACCTATACCAGAGATGGACAACTCAATGCACTAGAGAGCCAATTTTGAATGTGCAAAAATCTAATACTAATAGAAAGATGTTTTGGGTTAGCATTAATGACAATTTAATCGGAAATAACAAGTGCGTAAAGCCGATTTTTAAGAAATTATTACTTTATTTTCAAATCTCCAATCTAGGAGACGGCTATTTACTTATAAACGTATTTGGACTGTTTTTATTAGGTAATTAAATTAACATCAGAAAAAATACAATAGATAATAATAAATAAATAAATAAAAAATATTTTTTTTTCATTTTCTATTTTATTTTTATACTTAATACTTTATAGGTAGAGTATAGACTACATAGTATATCATAACTACTAAATTACTTCAAGAATTCAATATACTTATGTACAGTAAAATGTGTTTACTGTTTAAGTAAAAATAATAATATTAAAGTTCTTATTATTTAGGCATTACCCATAAAGAAATCGTTGTGATCATTTTTATTTTACTTATGCCTATCTACTTTTTTTGTTTATTTAACATTGACTTTCCTAATGATTTACAAAAAAGTTATCTAATGGATAAAAATATGAAATATTGGAACAAATGAGGTTTAGTTTCTAAGCGATTTTTTGTTCAAAATTTGAGTTTTTACATCCTCAACATAGGTATTGGTTGAATCGGAAATTAAATATCATATACTTACTTTTTATTTTATTGTTGGGTAATTTAATTTAATTTGTAAAAAATACATGGGTATACGGAAACTCACGGATTTCAAAAAGCTCTACATTTTAAACTAATAAATACGACAAAAAATTTCAATTGCACCTATGTTCTTAACTCATTGAAATAGGTAGGTACATAGATTTTCCGAAATTTTTTTTTAAAAATCGCTTGGCAGCTAAACTGAATTTATGCCACAAAAAAGAAGTTATACCTTAGGTACATTTAAAGAAATAACTTTAATTCCAATTATAATACTCACTTACCTTTGAGATGGCCAACTTTCCCGATTTTTCTGATCATCGTAACCATAGGTAGGTAATCGATTTTGCATATTTTATGCTTGCAGTCCCTTCCGTAGGCGTGATGTTGCAAAATGTACAATAACTGTATTTAATATATTGAACTAAAATTACAAGAACCTATTTCGAATTTCAAACAAATTTAAACTAAAAT
Organism: Macrosiphum euphorbiae; assembly: GCA_949089665.1. Lineage (NCBI taxonomy): Eukaryota > Metazoa > Arthropoda > Insecta > Hemiptera > Aphididae > Macrosiphum > Macrosiphum euphorbiae. The sequence continues at coordinate 73,607,179 of CARXXK010000003.1, read as the reverse complement.
AATAATTATGTATTTTGTGTATTTTTCCGTTGATACCAAACGGTCGGCGGTATCTCCATGGTTACATGTTTGAACGTTTTATTTTATTTTCAGCCAACGAAATTATAAAAAAAAACATTAAGTTATGTGAATATTTTATTTCTTATGGATGCCATGTGTACATAATAATATAGTTAGTTTTAATTCATATTAACTTTGTAACTTAACTAGTTGCATTTAAAGTTGTTTACATTTACTAGTGGCTTTAAACATATTTATAATACCTATTGTGAATTTGTGTTAAACAAATCATAATAATTGAACAAAAACTTCAATACCTACATATCATTAATAATATTATGATTTTTGTTATAAGGAGTGTCTGAATATTTAAATTTTGTGTACAGTAAAATAAACAAAATAATATAATTTATACTGTAATTTATGGAGTACTTACTATTGGTTAAATCTTGTGTGTTGGCATTATTATTTATCAGTTCATTCAATAGTTTAATGCGTTTTAGAGATACTGCTTCAATATTTATAGTATATTCTGTTAAAGTCAATATCTGTCTAAAATTTAAAACAATACTTATTAGTTATTTTTGATTGAATATATTACAAATATTATTATTAAGTAAGTACCTGATTGTATAGATCCAATGTCCACAGAAGTTAGTGTTGCAATGGCAAATGCATGATTAATTAATTCTCGCACAGTGTATTTGGTAAAATTTTTTCTACCATATTCATCACGAGTGGATTTTTTGACAAAGGAATAAATACACTATGTAAAAAATATATTATAACCAATTTTTTTGAATCTGAAAAATGAATAACTTGTAAAAAATTTTCTATTTTAAAATATACAAATAAATATTAACAAAAACATTTAAAGTTAAACTCTAAGATCACCCACCCTGGTATTTGTAGGTACTAGGTAGGTACTAAATAATGTAGATTATACTATACTTATATAAATTTATAAGAATCATATTTCAACGGTTTTATATTGAATTTACCATTTTTTTTTTACTATGGAATATTATTATAATACAAAATATTAGTACTATTATAAGGGGTTAGGAAAAAAAAGCAATTGAATAAAAAGCAAAGGAAAAAAAAGCAAGTAAAAAAAAGCAAGTGAAAAAAAAGCATATGGATAAAAAAGCAAATTGAAAAAAAAGCGAATGAAAAAAAGCAAGTTAAACATTTTACAGTCACCATAAACATTACCTCGTATATAATAACGAAAATATAAATTATTAATATAAATTTTTTGTAACTTGTAAAATATACCTATATACCTGTAACATATAATTATTAAATGTTGTAATAAATGTAATAATTACGTACAATCATGTTTTTGTGGGTGACCGTACAAAGTGTCCTACAACCCAATATTCTGGTTATCGCTGCTCGGATAACGAGCTCGGATAACGGCTTATGACACCAAAGTTTTTCCAAATCACACGCCGATTATAGATTACAAAATCACCCAATATACCCAAATATAATATCGCTGACTTCAGTCTGTCCAAAGCTAAGAGATAACAGCTCAGCTGCGTTCATTACCACTCTCATATAAAAATTCAACGTTTTTTCTACTTCGTTTTAAATTAGTATTATTATTTTTTTTTTTTTATTAATTGAAATGTCGCATCAAATAATAAAATCTAATAAAAATACGGAAAAAGTTTGTTTTAATGGCCACATGTATACGAAACATTACAGCACTTTAATATCTGATGTTTGGAGGTGCTCTAAGGCGTCGAGTCTCAAGTGTCCAGGCAAATTAAAAACATCGAAAGAAAATCCTACTGAAATACCAATAATCGATAAAGCACATACTCATCCTCCAGACACGCATGAAGTTGAAGTCAATAAATGCTTAGCACGAATGAAACATAAGGCAGCAACTACGTCAACAAATCCAATTGAGATTTACTGTGAAGAACTTGGAAGCTTGGATAATGAAACTCGAGCTAAGATGCCACCAGAAACAATTACTAAAAGAACTCTTCGAAATCAACGATCAAAAAATAATTTAAAAGAACCCAGACATTTAGATGACTGTGTAATCGAAGGTAAGATGAAAATACTATATTATAATTTAGGTATATTTTTTTATTGATAAATAGTTGATTATTTGAGTATTTTATTGATTACCTATCAGTTTTTTTTAATATTTCTAAATATTAATAATATAATACATTATGTAATTACGATAAAACATTTTTAATTAATTATTTTTTTTTTCACTTGCTTTTTTTTACTTGCTTTTTTTTCCTTTGCTTTTTATGCACTTGCTTTTTTTTCCTAAACTCCTATTATAATACCTACCTATTGGAAATAATTTATTTGTAATATTATAAAATGCATTCTAGATTTATTCATGTGGATATAAAAAATGTATGATTTTGACATTTCTTTAGTTACTGAGAATTAAACTAAGCTACTTAGTAGTTCCATACAAAAACTAAAAGATATAATTTAAAAAGTAGATTATAGGTATGATTTTACTGAAAAATGCTATATAATGCATGCGAGGAGTCCTACAGCTGTCATAGAGTTCGACAGGAGTGTGTGCACTGTGCGTATGTTTAAGTACCTATACATGTGTGAGTGCGTGTGTGTGTACGTGATGGCAATTCCCCCGGCTATCACACGGGGCTCAGTGGATTATTACAATAACGTGTTTGTTTTAATGTACCTAATATTTGTGTTTTTGACCATAAACATCTTGCAATCGTTTCACGTTCGACCTTAAAAATAATACAAGTGTAAAAAACAGAATGGATAAATAAAATACATATACCTAGTAGTTAGGTAGTTACTAGTTTTGTATATTGTATGTGCATGCAAAAACATACATTTTAAAGAAAAAAATTCACAAAAATCGCTTTGGAGCTACCTTAACTGCATTGGTCAAAATAATTCATATTTTCGTATATTAGTTATCTCTTAAATCTCTAGAAAAACAAGTGTTAAATAAACATATTATAATTTATTATATTGACAAATGTAAATTTGACATATTTAAAACAAAAATTAATACAATGATTTCTTTATAAGAGTTTAATTTTTTTTATTATTATCAAAATAAATTAATGTACATGTTAATTAAATAGGTATCAAACTGGAACTCATAACTATGTTAATACCAATGTTAATTTATTATAAACCTAATGAGTCTATGTAATTATTTGTGGTGGACTAGTTTTGAAACTTTCTGACAACAAGTCAAGGCTGGGGTTGAAAACTTTGCAAATTCGTAGGGGTTGGAATTATGACTTAAAAAATTTCGGGAGTGGACTTTCGAATTCTTGCTAATTACTTGCAAAATAATGGCACTATGCAAAACTTTTTTTCAAAAAGTGTAATTGCCAACTTCACAGACGTCACCCGAAGACATTTAATAATTTACATTTAAAATTATCATTATTTGGACCACAAAAAGTTTTTAAACCGACCTCATATTTTGGAACATTAAGTCTGGAATAAACATTTTCTGATGACCCTGTTTTGATGTAAGAAGTGTTGTAAGATGTTTAATATAAGTACTCATTCTTTGAATATTAAGATAAAAAATTTTCGCTTTTGTGAGTAAATATTATACATAAAAACAAAAAAATATTTTGATAAATATATAATGCTTATAAATTACTAACCTTCAGTGCACTCTGCTAGGTTTTTAATCATATTCCTAAATGAGTCAATATAATACTGTTGAACTAAAATCAAAACTTCGATCATTATTAGTTGCATAAATTAGTTAGGTACGAAATTCAAAATATAATAGACTAATAGGGGGACGGAGTGGCCGAGCGGTCTAAGGCGTCGGTTGTGACGCTGCCGGCGCGGGTTCGATCCCGTGGTCACGGGCGGCATTTTTCTTCAGGCAAGTCACGGTGTCCGGAGAACAAGTGCCGTCATCCCCCCCCCCCGGACATGACAGTTACCTACGGGTGCCCAGACCGAAAATTCTGCCAAAACACACACACGTGTAATTAACCTACAGTTCCCCCCCTACAGTACCACAGGCTAATGACCTATGTTGTCGAAGCCTCAACCCTAATAAAAAAAAAAAAAAAAAAATAGACTAATTTTATTTGTTTCATCAAATAATAACAATAACGTTATGTTGTTCACCTAGATCGGACCGACAACAACAGTATATTGCTATAAAATATAATATAGTGATACGATTATCATCTCGTCCGTGTTATCACCGTCGTTTTAGTATTGATTTTCCCTACGCCGTTCCCCGTTCGCTGTCGGCGTCTCGGCGACGACACTACGTAGGTGGTAGCCGCCATGATAGTATGAATAATAAAATATTATAATAATTAATGATAATTAATAATAATATTACAATAATTATTATAATAATCTGCTACTGTATCATGGTAGGTACCGACCTAAATACAAGTTAGAACTGAGTGGTGCGTTCGGAGATCGGCGATGCTCATCCTTTACGTGCTGCACTACGATCCTTTGATGGCCAGGATGATCATCCTATCTCTGATACTGATGCTCGTGATTTTCTTCGACTTTTTCGTTACTCACCACAGTCAAAAGTTCCTCAAGTCGTTTACCAATAGATTCTACCAAATCGAAGATTAAACGGTACGTGGATGCCGAAGACGTCTTCCGAGGTACCTACCCGCTTGTTTATATACTTGAAAAAATATTGTTTCGTTACGGGGAGAGTTACGGTGTAGTGTTTACCGTCGCCATCACGACTCCATGTTATTCCGCAATGTTGTTTATTAAATTATTTTGCAGGTCGATGCTAAGAGTGTTGATCCGCAAGGTGAGTCGACCACGAACGTGAGCGTTTCCACTACGAGGTGACGTGTTGCTACAAGCGAGCGCTGAAGTTAGACCCCAACACTGAGAAAAAAGTTGCTGCTGAGGAATTGGTTTTACATTTTATTTATACAACTAGTGAGAACTGTAACTAAAGTATTTGTGGAATTTACTTAACGCCTTTTCTTTTTAGCTGATGAAAATAGTGTGAGCAATGACAAAAGCAAAGACGAATATGATAACAAATAAGACCTTTTCTTGAGAGTTCAGAGAATAATGGGACCTCTAATATGCTTTCCAGCACTTTCACAACTATATAGTATGACAATATCCAACTCTTTAAATGTTTTGATTGTTCTTAATTTATTTGTGTTATAGATCTAGACCACTCATTTGTCAGCTCTTGTATACATATTTCGGTGGGCTGTATCTCATGATCTCTATCTACTTATGTTAGAACAGTGTGCAGCTGTTTGTCATGGTTAGTACTTGTGTGCCATAGATCCCAAGTTATGGCATCCACCATGCTTCAAGTAAGTTAACATATTGAGCATTTAAACTATTTTTTTTAAAATATTAATTACTTGTTTATTATTGCCCCGCCACTGGGGTGACTGTCCGTTGTACTATGATATTTGTTATAATATAACACCGTTACAAAACTTTCAAATAATAACATGTTCATTACAATTAATAGTTGCATAGGTAATAATTTAATTAGGTAATATCTCATAATTACACATGAAAAAAATAAGACAGTCTTATAAAGATCATTAAATATCATACATTTTATTTGTTTCAAGAATATATTTTGGTTGTAAAAATTGAATGACAATATTAAATATTGCATTAAATAATTCAATAAAATTAATTTTTAACAATATTTTATAATTAGCTAATAACTTTTGCAAAATAGGTTAAATACCCACTTTAAACTATACATGCCTACAATATAACGACAAGTCGACTGCAAACTAATATAATTAAAAATATTATAACTAGTATTTACCCTTTTTCCATAAATTGATCATATACTAGACTAACCTAAAAGTAAGATAGTATAGAAATATAGAGAAATATCGATAAATTGTATGCAATGGACAGTAAATACTAAAGAGGTGATAATAAACAAATACCTAAAAACTGTTAAAATATTAATAAACTATTTACTATATTACAATTAAATTTGTGAGTCATACTAAATTAGAGAGTTAAGAGGTTTAATAATATTAGACTTCCAAAATTCAAAACTAACTTATCCTAATTGTATTTGAAATTGTGCAAAGATATTTTAACAAATTTTACAGTCTTTATAATTTCATTTAATAACCTTCAATTATTTAAGTAAATACAATTCAAATTTTTATTTTTATTTTAACTATCCATTAAGTAGAATTTACGTTCATAGTTTATCTTGTTAAAAATAATTTATTATTTGTTATACATTTTACATTTGAAAAATAACCAGCTATATATATATATATTTTTTTATTTCTCATAATTTATTGAATTGAATGAACTTTTGACAAAAATATACAAGAAATTAATATATGTCCAATTTTTATTTGAATAATTGATTATTAGTATTTCTTTTATTTAGATTTTGGGCCTTCAAATGTCAACGACTTAGTCTCGTATGATGGAAATTGGCAACAAATGTTCATAGAACAACCCAATGTACTGACAATTGGTTGTTACATATGTAAAATAACTTATGTTCAAAGAGGGGAAGAATCTTTCAGCGATAACACTAATGATCCTTCTTTTCAAGTTTTTTATTACAGATATTTAAGGTGATAATTTTTTTAAGTTTCATTATTTACATAAATTTAAACACCACAATAAACATTTAAAATATTAAAACTTTTTACTAAATTACTAACAATTACACTCGAATTTATTTAGATTAATAAATTAATAATTTTCTAGGAAATATTTAGCAACTAACTAGAATTCAGAATTTTAATAATACTATTTTAAACATTTGTTTTTATAACATTTACAATAATAATTGTGATTTAATAATATTATGATGTTTCAATACAAGGTTTTTTTTAAATTGATCAAAACTTGTTTCAGAATTTGATTTTTATATGTATGACAACTGACAATACTAAAAGACTTAAAAATGTACTACTAAAATGTATGATATTTGAATTTATTTTTGGTATCAGGTTTTTTCCCAATGGCCGTGTTTTGATGGTGCTTTCTTACAATCCTCCATACAAAATAGTACGAAAGTTAAAGGCAAGAGAGAAGGCAACTTTCTATGTGTTCCCTGGACACTGTAGATTGTCTGGCAAACAATTATTTTTGACACTTGACAGCGAAGATAAGAAACATGATTGAGAATTTAACAGAAGATATGCCTGGGAAGACAACACCGGAAGGAAGACTATTTATAACATGGTATTGTACTAATCTTTTGAAACAGATAAAATGCTTACTTAAGGGGCCTAGCTTAAAATACCTTAAGCTTCGACAAAATTAATGTTAGTTTACGTGGTCTGATTTTGATTGTCAAAAAAAAAATTGAACTTGATAGAATATTGTCCATATATGGGTACATAATCAAATTCAGAAAATGTTAAGAGGATTATTATCTATTACATCTTGTAGGCATTTAATTATATTTTAATTTTAAAGCAAGTTATGAGTATTTTAAAATGTAAAAAACTATTATAATTTTTATTACGGAAATATAAAATTGGATACTAATTACTAAATAAAAATTAATGATAACGTAACTGTAAGGCGCGATGCCTACGTCACACAAATGCGTATCACATAATTAATGTCATCATACCATGTTCTTTTATCATATTAAAATATTTGTATATACTATAGTTTAATATATTATGTATTATTATTTACTTTGTTAAAACTATAAATTAAGAGTATAAATTAAATTTAAATTCTGTACTGATCGGCAGCCTGTGATTTCACCAAACTATGTGTAATTAATATTTTATTGTAAGCACTTAGCATGTCTTAATTATAGTACAGCATAACCCTAAACATCATATTCTAATATACGGAAACAGTTTCCATGATTGTTTATAGTTAATTACTATTTATATATTACTATTATTATAGACTATTTATAACATGGTATTGTACTAATCTTTTGAAACAGATAAAATGCTTACTTAAGGGGCCTAGTTTAAAATACCTTAAGCTTCGACAAAATTAATGTTAGTTTACGTGGTCTGATTTTGATTGTGAAAAAAAAAAAATTCAACTATAAATCATAATACTCTGTAAACATTATGCATTTCATGATACTAAAAAAACTAAATAATACATTTTATATACACACATAAAATATTAAATACATTTAAGATAAATACTATCAAAAACTACTGATGTTGTGCTTATACTTTTTTAACAAATTAAATTGATATTTTTTATGATACATCTTAATGATACTAAAAAAACTAAATAATACATTTTATATACACACATAAAATATTAAATACATTTAAGATAAATACTACCAAAAAAACTACTGATGTTGTGCTTATACTTTTTTAACAAATTAAATTGATACTTTTTTTTTACAGATATTCAAAATATTTAAACAATTAGTGGTTTGTAAGCATTTGAACATTTTTATGGCCAATTTGGTTTAACAGTACAAAATGTTTATTCATTCATATTGTTGATGTTTTATAATTCTAAATCTTTGAAATGTTTTCATTACTCGGTGTATTTTGTCTTACAAAACACTCACAATAGTCTGTATTTAGGTATTGAACTTATAATTAAACCGATGTATCAATCCACTGTAAATTGTATGAAATTAAATAAATATTATAATTATTAAAATCAGTTATTTTTTAATAATTAATTGTTCGATTAAAATTAATTCTAATCCGGTCAAATTTATTTGAAATAGCTCCACAGTAGAGTAAAACCAATTTTAGAAGTTAAAATTTGGACTAAAATATACAGAGTATAACATCAGCAAGAATAATTCAGGACAAATTATTTGTTATAATTGCATATTCAGTATCAATGACGTAATGTTGCTATTTAACGTAAATACATAATAACATAAGTATAAAATAATTGAATATATCAATAATCTTAAATAAGAGACAAGAGTTATGATACTTCTGAAACTTACGTACAAATGTTTACACATGTTTAGTGAAAGTATTGAAAAATCATTTGATTTGTCTTATACATTATGTGTATTTCATAACACATTTACAAACCGACAAGCAACACAACACATAATAATGCAAATTAAATTAAAACAGTTGTAATTATGGTTATTACTATTTTAAGAAATCGCTTTCTCTTGATGTAACATTTTGTCGTATGCATGTCCCAATAATTTAAACCTATGTGTATTTTAATAATTATTTAATAAAAACCCAAGGAAGGTTATACATTTTATTATGATATGTGTGTACAAATTTTATTAAGTCAATTTGATGAATTTGTTTTATATAATATTGAATTTTTTTTTATGTTAAACTATTCCATTTACATAGCAGAACTTGTATGCATGTATTTTTTCTCTTTTAATTCCAATTATGTGTTATTTATTCAATAAATAATGTATTTTAAGAAATCAATTGGACTTAATGTAACATCTTTTCGTATGAATGTCCCAATAATTTAAACCTATGTGTATTTTAATAATTATTTAATAAAAACCCCTAGGAAGGTTATACATTTTATTATGATATGTGTGTACCAATTTTATTAAGTCAATTTGATGAATTTGTTTTATATAATATTGAGTTTTTTTTATGTTAAGCTATTCCATTTACATAGCAGAACTTGTATGAATGTATTTTTTTTCTCTTAATTCCAATAATGTATTATTTATTCATGGGCGTAGTTTGGTATAATTATCTGTATTGGCTAGAAAATTTTTTTCCAAAAACTCCTTATGTTTAACTTGAATTAAATTGAAATAGAATATTTTATAGAAAAATAATTACTTTCTTAAAATACTTTCTTCATATTTTAATTGTATAAAATTGTCCACTCCTACACACGTTATTAGACCTTCTACTGAAAACCTTTTTTTTATTCAATTTATTTCGCAGTTTATTATTTTAAAATAAGTATTTATAATCCAGTCTTCAAAATTTGCTTCTTTGTTAGACATATTATCATACATAAATAAATATGTAAATGTATGTTCACTCAATGAGTTATTAACTACTATTTATACCTAAGCAGTGTTCTACCCTGTGTGCTTAATATAATGTTATCTTTTGGTGTACATTTTTACTGTATAATACATAATATTATATTGTAGTGTTTTTTTTTTTTTTTAAGTATACTTATATACTTAGTTATATACTAGTATATACTATGAAAAATGTTATTGATTTATTTATTAATAATACATCTTTGACTGAAGTAAAAAAAAATATAAAGTCTTGAAGTTATTTTCAATGGTTGGGTGGGTTCAAAGCATTTGTAAATTGTAGATTATAGAGCATTATAATCAAATTGTATGAAAATGGAAATATCTACTGACTATTTAAGAAATTAAAATAAACTTAAGTTAAGTAGTGATATTTTTAGTGTTCCGTACGGTTAGACGGGACTCTATTACCAAGGCTCCGCTGTCCGTCCGTCCGTCTGTCACCAGGCTGTATCTCATGAACCATAAAAGCTAGAAATTTGAAATGTTCACAGATTATATATTTCTATTTCCTCTATAACAACAAATACTAAAAACCCTAGAATATATAATAAGCATTGTTGCCAACATGTTTATAGCTGATGATGATACAGAACCCTTCGTGAGCGAGTCCGACTAGCACTTGGCCGGTTCTTTTCGTCTAGAGCAGGGACTCAATGCTACTAGAAGATCAGTTTTGAATTTGCAAAAATCTAGTGGCCCCAGAGAACACAGAAAGTAAAAAAACCCTAAAGTTAAATATTATACCACTATGAATAATATAATATTGTTTACATTTAATAGTTCAATACTAGATAAACATTTATATCTACGTTTTACGATAAACATTAAATCAATTTTAATAATTGTATTAATATAATAAAATAAAATAGGTACCAAAAAATCTTTACATTTTATATTTTTATAAACTAAATTAAAATGTAGCACGGGCTAGTGAAAAATGGCAAGCAGGCCGTCAGTCAAGTGCTTTTGCAGGGGGGGCGATCAATTAGGGGTAGTGGGCCCCCGTCATTAGATTTTTCTGGGTTTATTATTGATGATTTTAATGTTCGAAAAAATTTAAAAATGGCCTAACAATTCTAAATAGTGCACTGAATTATTTTTATTTTTAATATTGAAGATATAAATTCTAATATAAATTTTAAACTTTTAAATGATTGTATAAAAGTTTTACTGACAGAACTCATATTTTGGACTAAGTACTTATTAAATCTGAAAATAAACTATTTGTTTTCTATAACTATATGTTTAGGCTTTAGATCATATAATATTTATTATAAAAATCAATTTTAAATTTAACTTTAGAAAAAACTTCAAAATGGTCCAAAAATCTTTAAAATAAACTTAAAATTAAAAATCTTCAAAAATGCATTGTAGGTATGTTATAAGACGAGTATCGCGTAGCTAGATTTGGAAAAAAATGCAAAATTCATCGTAATCATAACCTCAATCATTACCGTTGCAAAATAAACTTTTTAGATTCTGAGTGAAACGATGAATGTATTGATTTTACAATGATGTGTGTTTTTTTTTTTTTTTTTGTGTCTGTGTACACGATAAGTAGTCGAAATAATGCTTCGATTTTCGACTTCAGTATCTTGTTCGATTGGAAAGTGAATATCGTTGGTGCATTGGGGAGGTCGAAATTTAAATTTCCCAGTAGTTTTCAAAAGCGCCGGGAAAAACAAAAGAAAAATTACGGAAAAACGGGAATTTTTACGCAAAATCGGTTTTCCCAAAAATCGATTTTGGTTTTTGGTGTAACTCTAAAAGAAATGAACGTATATACATGAAATTTTCACTGGTTGTTTATATTTGCATTTTCTATTCACGATAACATTTTCAAAATATTTTGATTTATTTTGAACTGTTTAGGGACATTTTCATTTTTCATTTTTTTTTAGTTTTTTTTCTAGAAATATCAATAAAATTTTATTTGTTGGTTAAAAAAACTTGAAAATTTAATAGAAGGCTCCTAGTATATTGTTTCAAAGGCAGATGAAAAATATTAAAAATCGTAAGTCAGAGTTTTTTTTTATAAGCATTTAAAGTTCAAAAATTGACAAAATATGGAAAAATCACGAAAATTAGCAAATTATTTTGAGTTAAGAATTCGTAAAAATTTTTCTTTTTAAATCTAAGATTTGAAAATCTAATACAAGATTACTCATAAGATTTTCCACCTTTATCAATAAAAAAATTTCTACCGGAAAGTCAAATTAAATTTTTATGAGCGTTTGAAATTCAAATTTTTACAACATTGGATATTCACTCGATTTCTCATGTGGCAATTTCCTTTTTTTGTTGTAATTAAAAAACGAATTACTGTAGATACATGAAAATTTCACTGAATGTTTATATTAGCATTTCCTATACACCATACAATTTTGAAAATATTTTGACTCTTTTTGAGCCGTTTACGGACATTTTCAGTTTTCATTTTTTTTAGTTTTTTTTTTTTATAAATATCAATAAAGTTTTATGTGTTGCTCCAAAAAGTGTAAAAATTTAATACAAGGCTCCTTATATATTGTTACAATATCAGTTGAAAAATATAAAAAATACATAGGCACAATTTTTTTTATAAGCATTTTAACATCGAATTTTGACAGAATTTTTCAAAATCTCGAAAATTATTAATCATCGTAATTAATAAATTATAAAATGTTCAGTTTTTATAGCTAAGGATTGAAAATTTAAAACAAGATTCCACGTAAGTAGTTAATTCTCTTACCGAAAAATCTAAAAAATATACAATCACAGTTTATTTTATAGTCATTTTATGTTCAAATTTGGACGAAATTACATATTAAAAAACCTAGTTATTTTGTTGTGATTATATAATATTATTCGTGGGTACCTACTTGAAACTTCTAAAGTGTACTTTTATATATATATGATAGTGTCAGGATTTGTTATTGATGTTGATGAATAACGTGTTATAAGTACCTAATGGATATTGTGATAATGTGATATGATTAATTTGGAATTTATTATAGGTCAATTTTTTTTTAATACCATAGATATGTATATAATTTGTCTTAAACCTAGACTGACATACCGTCTTCGCTCAGAATCGTTTTTCTTATACAATGATATTGTATCATTGAATTCAAATTTAATAGCATCCATTATACAGTGACCCACTTGTAACCTACTGTACAGCAGAGCGACATCCACTTACCCACCTTTTTTAAATTGATAATAAAATTTTTTTTTTTACAGAGTGAATTTTATTACACTCGATTCAGAGTGATAACTAAGATCGTTGCTTTTATAGATTATGAGATGTAGTGGTGGGACAAAGTGCAATACTGCAGTGTCAACCAAGTTTTAACTTTTTTGATAAAAAAATTTAATGTTCTTATATGGCATACCTACAATAGTTACAACTTTTCTAGTTTGTGGTATCAATGACTGAATAAGCTAGAATTATTTAATTTTATAAATTAAATAAAATGTTTAAGTCAACGGTAACATTTTATTTATTAAAAAATAATGTATCTAATTATTAAAATTACATAACAATTAATTAAAATCAATGCTGTAAGATTAAGTTTTAACCAACTATGTACGTATAATTCATAAATATTTTTACTTTCCTTGTCTATGTGAAAGAAAATATGTCAGAATAATAATTTATAACTAATAGGACAGTGAAACAAAAAATGTAAAAAGGAAAATATTTTACCCTCCCCTTGAAAAATTCCTACGGACGCCCTTACCAACAGTTTCCCATCCCTGATCTAGAGGATCACATACAAAAAAAAAACTAACAACTAAATTCTGCCAAGTGCTATTATTAAGGCTTAGCTAAAATTATAATCGTTTATTTAGAATGTTGAAAATTTAAGAAAAAACTGGAAGCCTTTCTAACCTCTTTTATATTTTTACATTGAAAGAATGGAAATTGGACAACAGATAATGAGGTACACACAGTGTCGGACTGGCCATGGCCGCTGGGCCGCGAATGCGGCCGGGGCCCCCTTTTTTTTTTTTTTTTTTTTTTAGTGTCGTCAATTTTGTCCAGCATTCCCTATGGCCTATAATATGATGATGAATAATAGTAAAATGAAATTGTCTAAGACCCCGCTTGCCCGACCCTGCAGGGGCCCCAGTGCCCCGCTGTTGGAATCATGCAAATATTGCATAGAAAAAAATGTATTATGTATTAATTTACAATACTATACGTCTATAATATCTGTATAAATGTATAATATATAAATATATAATAATGATGAAGGTATGACATTTACTTTTGAAAGCGACTTAAATAGTATAATTCTTATATAGCTTACGGATATGTCTCCTAAATTGAAATTTTATAATGGAAATATAATTTTAGTTTTCGTAATTTCATTTCTGTGGAATTAATAATTATTATTTATTGTTTTGTAGCTTCAAATGTTTCATAGTTTATTTTTAAACGAATGATTTCCATCGCGTCGGCTTTGCGTTAATATTGTATTATAATGCTAGGTATTATTTATAAATATTATATAATGTTTTTCTCGCATCCCATCGAGTATCGACTATCGACTATAGTTATTTATAAAAATATTGTCGACTAATATAACTAGGATAATACTGTTAATAGTATAATACGTATAGCTATTCAGCTACAACTCCGGTGTCAATTTATCTACAAACTAAAACTATAAATTATTTACAAGCATGGAATATGATAGCTGCTTTAAAAAAAGAAATTGAGAAAAAAAGAAATGATGAGTATGTATTAAATTTATATAAAAAATGTCAACATTTTTGTAAAAAAATAAATAATCACTTTTGTGAAGAAGATTTAATTAATATTGAAGAAGATTTTCCAATAAAACGTATTTCAAAAAAAAAAAACTTTCTGGGGAAAAGTGTAATGATGAATCAAGAATTATATCTCCATATAATAAATTTAAATATGATACTTTTTTAATTATAGACACTATTCAAAATAGTATTGAGACACGATTCATGAAAAATGAAAATTTATTAAAAGACTTGAACTGGTATTGGACCCTAGAAGTTTTGCAGTATTTAACAAGTAACAACACTGAATTATTGCCTGTATCAGCTTTGAGTACTATATGTAAAATATCACTGTATAACAAGAAAAAAGAAGTCTTTTAGTTCCGTTTTTTAGTATACCTAGCTGATATTTTTATCAAACCATACAATTTGCTTGTATTTTTTTTGTATAACCAACTGTTACTATTAAGCTACAATGTAATACTTACCTATTCACACGTACAAACGTTTAAAAATATATTGTACCGATTGTAAAATAACTCTAAACGAATATTTAAAAAATAAACAAACTAAGTATAACAACTTCTTTAAATCATATAAAAATTAAAAACCCAAAAATTTGAAAACGATAGTTTTAAAAGAATCTCTTGTATGGCTGTATCTGTGTATCATACATTGATTATATTATTTTAATAAAAGGTACATACTATCCTTAATAACTTTAAATATTTCTATACTTACCATTTTTAACAAGATGAAATAATTTCAAATAAAATAACAACAATGCACAAGCTATCGTAAAATATACTAGCAATTAAATAGAATATTGGAACATGCGACTGCACTGGACTTCAAAAGAGAACAGAGTCACTGTAATTTTAACTAAATAATATTGTTTTCATTGGGTAAAGTCCTCCACATAATATTATTGTGTAAACTCAAATCGACTACAACCGAGCTACTACGTACAAAATAGATAAACCCAAAAGAATACAGCACGCGAGTGACAACGCAACGCCATAAGAAATTACAATATAGTCACTATCTTAAATAATAATTTTGTTTAATAGTTTTATTCATTTATATTTTTAAAAAAAACACATGACTATATTTTTTAAACTGGTTATTGAAACACTGTCATTGCTTCTAAAATGACAAGTTAAAACCCGTGGAAATTGCTCTGAAGCATAGTGAGTATTGTATGTAGGTATACCTCGTCATTGAGTTGCTGTAATGAATATCAGAATATGATACATTTTGAATCAATAAATATTATTTAACATATTATTATTGGTATAATTGATAAATATTAATTTATGAATAACGAATTTTCGTGGAGACATTCAGTCGAACATTACATAATACGTTATGCGGTATTTAAGTATTATAATTTATAATATTCCAACCTACCTGTAATTTTAGTTTTTTTCGTATGGCGTTGAGCCGTTGGCCCGAAGGCCTAACTAAGTTCTGACGCTATGTACTTATGCATAAGTATAATACATTTTGAATTATAATTAATAATTGTTATTTTTTGTTGAAAAAGTATTAAAAGTTGTCAACAAGTAAACATGATAATGTAATATAAAAAATATTATAAAAACAGTACAAATGTAGTTAAATTAGTTAAAATTTAAATTTTTAAATACTTAGAACTTAGTACTTAGTTTGCAAAATATTGACACCGGTTTGGAGTCGATCGAATGAATTGGTTTGGCTGACAAAATTTGCAAAAAAATTCGCCAAAAGTCCAATTTTAATTGCTAATTCTAAAACCGATTTGCAATTATTTTCTAAATATTGGCGTTTGTTTGAAGTGAATCCGTCAAAGTGGGGGGCTAATTTCTTGGTCACGAAAACAAATAAAAATATTTTAAAAACTGTATGGTTTGTAGAAAATGGCGGAAATTCTAAAATGAACATTCAGTGAATATTTCATGCATCTGCAGTCATTTGTTTAAGAGTTAGGTACACCAAAAACCAACAACGATTTTGACGAAAACTACAAAATCATTTTTTAATTTTATATTTGATACATTTTGTAAAAATTCTAACTTTAAATGCTTATAAAAAAAATTGTGCCTACTTATTTTTAATATTTTTCTACTTTTATTGTAACATTATATTAAAATGCTTGTTCTAATTTTTCACGTTCTTTGACAACAAAAAAAATCAAAAAAACTTTAAATTAAAAATTTCCGTAAACAGTTCAAAACGAAATAAAACATATTTTTCGTTTTTGAATTACAACAAAATAAGAAAATCGCAACATGAGAAATTGAGTGATAATCCAATATTTTAAAAATTTGAACTACGATGAACGCTCGTAAAAATGTGTAAAAATGTATAATTTGAATTCGCTAGACATTTTTTTAAGTAAAATTAGAGAAACTTATAGGAATTTGAATTAAATTTTCAAAACATATTTAAAAACAATATTTTTTATGTATTTCTAACTCAAAATAATTTTTACATTTTCGTGATTTTTACGTATTTGATGAAAATTCGAACTTTAAAGATTCAGTAAACATTTAATTTATCCACCGTTTTATATTACCGTTTTTCCTTAATTTTTGTTTAGTTTTTCCCTGTGCTATTGAAAATTACTATGATTTCAATCTCCTGAATAGATTAATTATCCCATCAAACTACTGTCCCAAACTGTGATGACGGACACAAAAAAACACACACAATTGTTGTACAATTAATACATTCATCGGTCCACTTAAAATTTAAAATTAGTCCACCGAAAAAGTGGTTCAAACCCGTTATATTCTGTACTAAAATTAAACATGCTTAGGATATCCCCTTATCGGACTAATTATAATACATAATTATTATTAAAACCAATAGCAACCATATTTTATTAACAAAAGTGTCCATCGTAAATCTCAAAATCCCTGTTTGAGAACCTCCCCGAATTGCACCTACCGTTTCCAATTGTGAATCAAGTGAGTAGAGATCAAAATTATCCCGGGAACCACTCAAACACACACGAAAAATTTCATAAAAATTGGTCCAGTTGTTTTGGAATGAGAGAAGGACACACACACAAATAGCCAGACAATTAATATTCATCAACTGTACATTAGTAAATATTAATTCATTTATACAATTATATAAGTGTTTAATTTTAGATTTTGAGTTGATCGATGAATGTAGGTACCCTATTGATTATTTTACAATATTGTCTTTGTTTTTTTTATTAATTTTGTGTAGGTAGATAATATGTAACAGAGGTGGTTTGGTAGTATTTCTTTGGTTAGGCGACTTATAAATATATCCCCCCCCACATCATAGCAAAAATTAGACCTCACAATAAATGAAATTTAATATCAGCACGGCAGCACGCGTAAAAAAATTGGAATGAACCAACACTATCGACGATTTGAACAGGACGGAAATATAAATTAATATTACTTAATTATGGTTGTCCAGGCTGTAGCAAATAATATTATGACGTGTTTTGATGTTGAACTGTGGGCTGACCATAATACCAATACCAAATAAAGATACCAATACCAATACCGCAAAACCACATCTATTTTGGAAATCGAGTCTCACAATCAGTGGAGTATTTAAGGTGGGTGGGGTCCATGGGGTCCGGACCTTCCTCCAATAAATACCTATATAAATATCTAATAGAGGAGCCTCCACTTAAATGTGATGGGAAAATTAGCTGGACCCCTCTATGAAAAATTCCTAAATACACCACTCCTCACAGTGATCATTGCGTATGCACAATTCTACTTATTTAATATTTTACACTAAAATCGCTTGCATTCGCGTACATAGATACGCTTGTGTGTGTAATTTATTTACTCAAGTAAGTAATCGATGGCGACGTCTGACGTCATCGGAACATTGTCACCCGGCTGAAATCCCAGCCTTCGTTATTATAATTGTGTGTATTTCTTATGGATGTTGACCAGTTGCCCTCCACGGTTGTTATCGGGAATTTAAAAATATACCAGTTGCCCTCAACCAAATGTACCAGTTGCCCTTACATGTTAATATATACTATATATTATACCATTACAATATACAAGGTGATTGATTAAGGTTAAACACTCATTATCTCAAAAAGTATTAATGTTTTTGAATATATTTTTTTAAATAGTTTCAAGTTGTTAAAAACAACGTTTTCATTAAAAAATTATATTTTTAAATATTTTTATAATTATAATTTTTTAAGTTTTTTACTTTTTTGAATGACATCATAGAGTTTTAATTTCATATTCCAAAGCAGAATATTTTTCTAAGTATTTTAATACATAAAAATCGAACTTAGAACGAGTAGTTTATGAGTTATAAGTATTTTAAGTTTAGATGGGTGGAGTAGGGGATAAACATTTTGCGGGGTAACCCCATACCACTCGACTCCGCCCATCTAAACTTAAAATATTTATAACTCATAAGCTACTCGTCCTAAGTTCGATTTTTTTGTATCAAAATACTTAGAAAAATATTCTGCTTTGGAATATGAAATTAAAACTCTACGCTGTCATTCAAAAAAGTAAAAAACTTAAAAAATTATAAGGATAAAAATATTTAAAAATATAGTTTTTTAATGAAAACGTTTTTTTTTAACAACTTGAAACTATGTAAAAAAATATTTTCGAAAACATTAATACTTTTTGAGATGATGAGTGTTTTACGCTTAATGAATCACCTTGTATAGCCCTTAAAATAGGGGAGGTAATATACAAAAATAAATAAACTATTTAAAAAAAGTGATAGAAAAAAATTCATATGCTTGGAATATATACCTAATATTGTATTTTGTAATAAATAATAATTACTATTAAAATAATATGAATACAATAGTCAATAAAATAATAAATATTATAATTATGTGACATTTAATGTGATAATTTGTCAATAAAAAAAAAAAAGTAAAAAAATTTGATATAATATTATGTACCTACTATATTTTGTTATAATAATTACTATTTATAATTATTATTTGTATATTTACCTCCCCTATTTTATGGTCTATATATTTTAATCGTATACATATTTACATATGAGAGAAACTGGTACATATTGCCCTAGGTAGTTTGGGGGGAATTGGTATAAAAAAGGTACTTTTGGGGGCAACTGGTACATGCCCTTTCTTATCGGTTTATCCCTATTTTTTTGTAATAAACTCGAAGTGATATTAAACAATATAGTAGGTAGGTAAATTATAATTCATAATTTAATATCATCAAACTTCGTAATAAGAATTTTTCTCGAATAAAACCATAAACAGGTTAAAAATTATTATCGAAATATGTGCTATCTATAGGCGAACCACGAGGTATAATTTTTGAGTACCTATTGTTTACTTCAATATTACTTCAAAATCGCTCCCTGCCCTCGCGTTTTCTAAAATAATTAATTGTTTCATCAAATAATAATCAAATAAAAACAATAACGTTATGTTGTTCACCTAGATCGGACCGACAACAACAGTATATTGCTATAAAATATATAGTGATACGATTATCAACTCGTCCGTGTTATCACCGTCGTTTTAGTATTGATTTTCCCTACGCCGTTCCCCGTTCGCTGTCGGCGTCTCGGCGACGACACTACGTAGGTGGTAGCTGCCATGATAGTATGAATAATAAAATATTATAATAATTAATGATAATAATAATATTACAATAATTATTATAATAATCTGCTACTGTATCATGGTAGGTACCGACCTAAATACAAGTTACAACTGAGTGGTGCGTTCGGAGATCGGCAATGCCTATCCTTTACGTGCTGCACTACGATCGCTTAATGACCAGGATGATCATCGTATCTCTGATACTGATGCTCGCGATTTTCCTCGACTTTTTCGTTACTCACCACAGTCAAAAGTTCCTCAAGTCGTTTACCAATAGATTCTACCAAATCGAAGATTAAACGGTACGTGGATGCCGACGACGTCTTCCGAGGTACCTACCCGCTTGTTTATATACTTGAAAAAATATTGTTTCGTTACGGGGAGAGTTACGGTGTAGTGTTTACCGTCGCCATCACGACTCCATGTTATTCCGCAATGTTGTTTATTAAATTATTTTGCAGGTCGATGCTAAGAGTGTTGATCCGCAAGGTGAGTCGACCACGAACGTGAGCGTTTCCACTACGAGGTGACGTGTTGCTACAAGCGAGCGCTGAAGTTAGACCACAACATTGAGAAAAAAGTTGCTGCTGAGGAATTGGTTTTACATTTTGTTTATACAACTAGTGAGAACTGTAACTAAAGTATTTGTGGAATTTACTTAACGCCTTTTCTTTTTAGCTGATGAAAATAGTGTAAGCAATGACAAAAGCAAAGACGAATATGATAACAAATAAGACCTTTTCTTGAGAGTTCAGAGAATAATGGGACCTCTAATATGCTTTCCAGCACTTTCACAACTATATAGTATGACAATATCCAACTCTTTAAATGTTTTGATTGTTCTTAATTTATTTGTGTTATAGATCTAGACCACTCATTTGTCAGCTCTTGTATACATATTTCGGTGGGCTGTATCTCATGATCTCTATCTACGTATGTTAGAACAGTGTGCAGCTGTTTGTCATGGTAAGTACTTGTGTGCCATAGATCCCAAGTTATAGCATCCACCATGCTTCAAGTAAGTTAACATATTGAGCATTTAAACTATTTTTTTTAAAATATTAATTACTTGTTTATTATTGCCCCGCCACTGGGGTGACTGTCCGTTGTACTATGATATTTGTTATAATATAACACCGTTACAAAACTTTCAAATAATAACATGTTCATTACAATTAATAGTTGCATAGGTAATAATTTAATTAGGTAATATCTCATAATTACACATGAAAAAAATAAGACAGTCTTATAAAGATCATTAAATATCATACATTTTATTTGTTTCAAGAATATATTTTGGTTGTAAAAATTGAATGACAATATTAAATATTGCATTAAATAATTCAATAAAATTAATTTTTAACAATATTTTATAATTAGCTAATAACTTTTGCAAAATAGGTTAAATACCCACTTTAAACTATACATGCCTACAATATAACGACAAGTCGACTGCAAACTAATATAATAAAAAATATTATAACTAGTATTTACCCTTTTTCCATAAATTGATCACATACTAGACTAACCTAAAAGTAAGATAGTATAGAAATATAGAGAAATATCGATAAATTGTATGCAATGGACAGTAAATACTAAAGAGGCGATAATAAACAAATACCTAAAAACTGTTAAAATATTAATAAACTATTTACTATATTACAATTAAATTTGTGAGTCATACTAAATTAGAGAGTTAAGAGGTTTAATAATATTAGACTTCCAAAATTCAAAACTAACTTATCCTAATTGTATTTGAAATTGTGCAAAGATATTTTAACAAATTCTACAGTTTTTATAATTTAATTTAATAACCTTCAATTATTTAAGTAAATACAATTCAAATTTTTATTTTTATTTTAACTATCCATTAAGTAGAATTTACGTTCATAGTTTATCTTGTTAAAAATAATTTATTATTTGTTATACTTTTTACATTTGAGAAATAACCAGCTATATATATATTTTTTTTTTATTTCTCATAATTTATTGAATTGAATGAACTTTTAACAAAAATATACAAGAAATTAATATATGTCCAATTTTTATTTGAATAATTGATTATTAGTATTTCTTTTATTTAGATTTTGGGCCTTCAAATGTCAACGACTTAGTCTCGTATGATGGAAATTGGCAACAAATGTTCATAGAACAACCTAATGTACTGACAATTGGTTGTTACATATGTAAAATAACTTATGTTCAAAGAGGGGAAGAATCTTTCAGCGATAACACTAATGATCCTTCTTTTCAAGTTATTTATTACAGATATTTAAGGTGATAATTTTTTTAAGTTTCATTATTTACATAAATTTAAAATACACAATGAACATTTAAAATATTAAAACTTTTTACTAAATTACTAACAATTACACTCAAATTTATTTAGAGTAATAAATTAATAATTTTCTAGGAAATATTTAGCAACTAACTAGAATTCAGAATTTTAATAATACTATTTTAAACATTTGTTTTTATAACATTTACAATAATAATTGTGATTTAAAAATATTATGATGTTTCAAAACAAGGTTTTTTTTTAAATTGATCAAAACTTGTTTCAGAATTTGATTTTTATATGTATGACAACTGACAATACTAAAAGACTTAAAAATGTACTACTAAAATGTATGATATTTGAATTTGTTTTTGGTATCAGGTTTTCCAATGGCCGTGTTTTGATGGTGCATTTTTACTATCCTAAATACAAAATAGTACGAAAGTTAAAGGCAAGAGAGAAAGCAACTTTCTATGTGTCCCCTGGACACTATAGATTGTCTGGCAAACAATTATTTTTGACTCTTGACAGCGAAGATAAGAAGCATGATTGAGAATTTAACAGAAGATATGCCTGGGAAGACAACACTGGAAGGAAGTCTATTTATAACATGGTATTGTACTAATCTTTTGAAACAGATAAAATGCTTACATAAGGGGCCTAGCATAAAATACCTTAAGTTTTGACAAAATTTATGTTAGTTTCCGTGGTCTGATTTTGATTGTGAAAAAAAAAATTCAACTATAAATCATAATACTATGTAAACATTATGCATCTCATGATACTAAAAAAACTAAATAATACATTTTATATACACACATAAAATATTAAATACATTTAAGATAAATACTATCAAAACACTACTGATGTTGTGCTTATACTTTTTTAACAAATTAAATTGATATTTTTTATGATACATCTTAATGATACTAAAAAAACTAAATAATACATTTTATATACACACATAAAATATTAAATACATTTAAGATAAATACTACCAAAAAACTACTGATGTTGTGCTTATACTTTTTTAACAAATTAAATTGATTGGTTATAACTATTTTAAGAAATCGCTTTCTCTTGATGTAACATTTTGTCGTATGAATGTCCCAATAATTTAAACCTATGTGTATTTTAATAATTATTTAATAAAAACCCAAGGAAGGTTATACATTTTATTATGATATGTGTGTACAAATTTTATTAAGTCAATTTTATGAATTTGTTTTATATAATATTGAGTTTTTTTTTATGTTAAACTATTCCATTTACATAGCAGAACTTGTATGCATGTATTTTTTCTCTTTTAATTCCAAATATGTGTTATTTATTCAATAAATAATGTATTTTAAGAAATCACTTGGACTTAATGTTACATTTTTTCGTATGAATGTCCCAATAATTTAAACCTATGTGTATTTTAATAATTATTTAATAAAAACCCCTTGGAAGGTTCTACATTTTATTATGATATGTGTGTACCAATTTTATTAAGTCAATTTGATGAATTTGTTTTATATAATATTGAGTTTTTTTTTATGTTAAGCTATTCCATTTACATAGCAGAACTTGTATGAATGTATTTTTTTTCTTTTAATTCCAATAATGTATTATTTATTCATGGGCGTAGTTTGGTATAATTATCAGTAGGGGCTAGACATTTTTTTTCCAAAAACCCCTTATGTTTAACTTGAATTAAATTGAAAGAGAATATTTTATAGAAAAAATAATTTATATTTGACTCTTTCTTAACCTGACATTCTTTTTTACAATACATAAAAGATAAAACAATTAAAATTGAATTATTAAATCAAACTTAGATGTCTGTGTTTTTCTGCAAAAATTAGTACATTTTCAGATTATACTGCATTTTATGAATCGCTTTCGATATGATGTATCAACAAGTTAGCAAACCTATCATTTGACATGGAATTTCAAGTTGAATTATTTATTCGCGTCATTACAGAAAATTAATGTTCACATAAGGCAGAGGATATTGGTATAGTCAGTGCAGTTTGTAAAAGTTTATAAAAATTTGGAGAAATATTGTTTTAACAATGGGTATGATGTCATCCATTTCAAAGTGTTCTTTACTTATCATATTTTTTAGTACTATTATTTAGGAATTCAAATTTTCTGGACTTATTTATAATATTTTCTAGAAAATAAATTTAAAAATATAATAACATTTTTATTAATTTCATATTAAACTTAATAATATAATATTATAGTTTTAAACTTCGTGTGTAGGTACCTCATACTTATTAACAAACTAAATACTTTCTTCATATTTTAATTGTATAAAATTGTCCACTCCTACACAGGTTATTAGACCTTCTACTGAAAACCATTTTTTTATTCAATTTATTACGCAGTCTATCATTTTAAAATAAGTATTTATAATTCAGTCTTCAAAATTTGCTTCTTTGTTAGACATATTATCATATTATCATACATAAATAAATATGTAAATGTATGTTAGTACAATAATATTTTCCATAAAAAATTACCTCGCTAAGATTTGAAGCCTTAATCAGGGAAAATTTAAAAAAAAATTAATAATATAATTTCGGATAAAATGTTTATAATGAAAGTTAACACCTTGAAGTGCAGGAGCCTCATAGCCCCATGCATACTACGCCCATGATTATTATTAATAGAATCTAAAAATATTCCACAATATTTGTGTGACATAATATTAGAATTCATAACGCTTATCATCTTATAATGTTAAGGTATAGTAATATGTTATTCTGTGGTAATATTATATCTCTCAATGAGTTATTAACTACTATTTATACCTAATCAGTGTTCTACCCTGTGTGCTTAATATAATGTTATCTTTTGGTGTACATTTTTACTGTATAATACATAATATTATATTGTAGTGCTTTTTTTTTTAAGTATACTTATATACTTAGTTATATACTAGTATATACTAAGAAAAATGTTATTAATTTATTTATTAATAATACATCTTTGACTGAAGTAAAAACAAAATATAAAGTCTTGAAGTTATTTTCAATGGTTGGGTTGGTTCAAAGCATTTGTAAATTGTAGATTATAGAGCATTATAATCAAATTGTATGAAAATGGAAATATCTACTGACTATTTAAGAAATTAAAATAAACTTAAGTTAAGTAGTGATATTTTTAGTGTTCCGTACGGTTAGACGGGACCCTATTACCAAGGCTCCGCTGTCCGTCCGTCCGTCTGTCACCAGGCTGTATCTCATGAACCATAAAAGCTAGAAATTTGAAATGTTCACAGATTATATATTTCTATTTCCTCTATAATAACAAATACTAAAAATCCTAGAATATATAATAAGCATTGTTGCCAACATGTTTATAGCTGATGATGATACAGAACCCTTCGTGCGCGAGTCCGACTAGCACTTGGCCGGTTCTTTTCGTCTAGAGCAGGGACTCAATGCTACTAGAAGATCAGTTTTGAATTTGCAAAAATCTAGTGGCCCAGAGAACACAGAAAGTAAAAAAACCCTAAAGTTAAATATTATACCCCTATGAATAATATAATATTGTTTACATTTAATAGTTCAATACTAGATAAACATTTATATCTACGTTTTACGATAAACATTAAATCAATTTTAATAATTGTATTAATATAATAAAATAAAATAGGTACCAAAAAATCTTTACATTTTATATTTTTATAAACTAAATTAAAATGTATCACGGGCTAGTGAAAAATGGCAAGCAGGCCGTCAGTCAAGTGCTTTTGCAGGGGGGGGGGGGCGATCAAGTAGGGGCAGTGGCGGCGCTAGGTTTTGCGGGGCCCGGGGCAAGTAAAAAATGTGGGGCCCGCCGGGCCCTCATTCGTATCTTATACATTACATCCCAATTCCAAATTAATCATAGATTTAATTCAAAAGATAATTTTGTCCATCGATTTTAAAACCAAAAATTATTTTACATTAAGTAGGTAAGTATGTAAAGAAAATCAAAACAATCAATGATAAATGTATAATCATATTATTATTTGCATAGAAAATAAACTAATAAGTTAAGTTAAAATACTAGTAGATAAGTAATAACTTATATTTATAAACAAAGTTTAAAAAAAATGAGTGTGCTGAACAATTAACAATATTTTTTTTTTATTTTCATTTATATTTTAAAAATACATAATACATTGTTAAAGCAAAATGTTGTCAGTTATAATTCTTTAATTTTTCTAGCTTTTTTAGATGCAAAATCATTTATTATATCTTCATAATTTAGTTGTTCTGATAGTTCTTTTTCTATACGAATTGTAGCAAGTCCAGTAAGTCTTTGTTGTGACATGGTACTTCGTAAATAAGTTTTTATAAGTTTTAATTTTGAGAATGTTCTCTCTGCTCCAGCTGATGTAAGCGGAATTGTTAACATAATTCGTAAGGCAATATTCAAGTTGGGAAATGCGTTCGGTTTTTTTTTTATGTCAGAAAGTACTTGAAGTGGTGTAGTATTTTTATAAATTAAATGGCGGAAAATTAATATTTCTTCGTATAAATCATAATCGAAATTATTTTACTGATTGCTAAATATCGATTATTTATATAATTATATATTTATTATGACTAAATAAGATACCAGAAATATCAAATTGACCGTAAAATTAAAACCAGTCTTGTAGTTAAGACTTACAGATCAAGCCGATTTAATATTATTTCAACGAAAACAATAGTATTTTTATTGATGCCAAATTGTTGTGAAAAATAATTAATAAAGTGAATTTTGTGGTATTTAAATACAAGTATTTATATTATGTTAAAAATACTCTTATAAAGTATTCAGAATATTTAAAAAATACTTTAAAAACATTGTATTTAGAATAGGTACCAAAAAATACTTCAAAAAGTATTTTAATACACGTATTGAAATACTTGGAATCGAATACTCTACAAGACTGATTAAAACAAATAAATTATAAAATTACTTATTTAAGATACAAAGAGCTATGTTGAAATATTTATGAATTTTTTTAATGGCAGTCAGCACTCCTGCTTCGCTATCTTTAAAATGAAGAAGTAAAAATATAAAATAAATATGTTCTAATGTTATATGAAACAAAAATTATACGTCGTCGCCCGTCGGCTGTCACTCGAATTCTCCTGATATGCTGGAATCCGATAACAAATCTACCCGTATCACTAATCTTTATCGAATACTTTACGTATTTTATTCATATCTCTCGTAGAAAGTAGGTAAGTATTAGTATATTTTATATATTAATATATTATACCTGCACATATTATTGGCTACATCAAATGCGATTAGCCAATAACGACGATACAACCTTCGAGCATTTTAGTTTTAACAATCATTATAAACAACTAAAATAAGTCGGTAGAACGTATAGAAATCAACTTAAATTTAATGTGATACATGGGTATTTTGGGTAATATACTTTTTGTTGTTAGTATACCTAATAGTATATGTTGTGTATACCAAGACTCGTGATCAAAAATTAACTTAATTTATGTTTTTTTGGTTTCATTCAGGTGGGAGCACTATAAATATCGGGGCCCCGGCGGGGCCCCAAAATCGCGGGTCCCGGGGCACGTGCCCCGCTCGCCCGACGATTGCTCCGGCACTGAGTAGGGGTAGTGGGCCCCCCTCATTAGACTTTTCTGGGTTGATTATCGTATATTATTATTGATGATTTTAATGTTCTAAAAAATTTAAAAATGTCCTAACAATTCTAAATAGTGCACTGAATTATTTTTATTTTTAATATTGAAGATATAAATTCTAATTTACATTTTAAACTTTTAAATGATTGTATAAAAGTTTTACTGACAGAACTCATTTGGACTAGGTACTTATTTAATCTGAAAATAAACTATATTTTATTTTCTATACCTATAGGTTTAGACTTTAGATCATATATTTATTATAAAAATAATATTTTAAATTTAAATTTAGAAAAAACTTCACAATGGTCCAAAAATCTTTAAAATAAACTTAAAATTAAAAATCTTCAAAAATGCATTGTAGGTATGTTATAAGACGAGTATCGCGTAGCTAGATTTGGAAAAAAAATGCAAAATTCATCGTAATCATAACCTCAATCATTACCGTTGCAAAATAAACTTTTTTTAAATTGATAATAAAATTTTTTTTTTTTACAGAGTGAATTTTTTTACACTCGATTCAGAGTGAGAACTAAGAACGTTGCTTTTATAGATTATGAGATGTAGTGGAGGGACAAAGTGCAATGCTGCAGTGTCAACCAAGTTTTAACTTTTTTGATAAAAAAAATGTAATGTTCTAAAATGGCATACCTACAATAGTTACAACTTTTCTAGTTTGTGGTATCAATGACTGAATAAGCTAGAATTATTTAATTTTATAAATTACCTAAAATTTTTAAAGTCAACGGTAACATTTTATTTATTAAAAAATAATGTATCTAATAATTTAAAATTACATAACAATTAATTAAAATCAATGCTGTAAGATTAAGTTTTAACCAACTATGTACGTATAATTCATAAATATTTTTACATTCCTTGTCTACATGAAAAAAAATATGTCAGAATAATAATTTATAACTAATAGGACAGTGAAACAAAAAATGTAAAAAGGAAAATATTTTACCCTCCCCTTGAAAAATTCCTACGGACGCCCTTACCACCAGTTGCCCATTCCGGATCTAGAGGATCACATACAAAAAAAAACTAACAACTAAATTCTGCCAAGTGCTATTATTAAAGCTTAGCTAAAAATATAATCGTTTATTTAGAATGATGACAATTAAAGAAAAAACTGGAAGCCTTTCTAACCTGTTTTATATTTTTACATTGAAAGAATGGAAATCGGACAACAGATTATGAGGTACACCTAAATACTTGACAACTGTGGTCGTTACTAAATTTCAAGTCAATAGACATTTGAGTTTTCTTACTAAATATATTATTATCAAAAAATGTTTATCAAGTACAGAAATGTATAAAATAAATATATGGTGAAATTTCAAGTATCTATAGTTATTTATTTTTGAATAACAATAAAATAATAAAATCGATAGGTACATAATAAATCTAGTGAACATCCTGCAATGTTGTAATAATTTCAAACGCTCATAAAATTTAATTTGACATTAAGGGAGACTTATTTTTTTTTTATATAGGTATACAAACGTATGAGGCATCTTGTGGTAAATTAACAAATCTTAGATTTAAAAAGAACATTTTTATGAAATTTAACTAAAAATAATATTCTTCTTTTCCGTGATATTTACTTATTTTGTTAAAATTTGAATTTATATGCTTCTAAAAAGAAATTGTGACCATATATTTTTAATATTTTTCAACTGTCATTTTAAAAATATATCAGAGAATTTTATATTTTTGACCAAATGAATACTATTTTAATGACAGTTATAGAAAAAAATACTAAAAAAAATATTAAACTTCAAGTGTCCGTTAACAGCTGAAAACAAAATGACCATGAAGTTAGCCCCCCCCCCTCACTTTGGCGGATTCAATTCAAACCAGCACCAATATTTAGCAAATTAATTGCAGTTAATTGCAAATTGGTTTTTAGAGTTTTGAAAATTTAGTGCACGCTCGCAGACTAACAAAATGATTTGGGGGGGCTAACTTCATGCAGCCCCCCCACTTTATCTGATCCGTTCTAAACAAACGCCAATATTTAGCAAATTAATTGCAAAAAATTGCAAATTGGTTTTTAGAATATTTGCAAATCAAAATTGTATTTTCCGTGCTTTATTTTTGCAAATTTTTTTTTTTTTTCCATAGAATTGTCTTTTATATTCCATCATATTATTTTTTATTCTACTTAGTTTTTAATACACATAGATTAAAATAGAAATATAAAATAAGATTTTTAATCAAGTATAGATTTTTTTATAAATATTAATTTAATATTTTATGAAATACTAGCTGATCCCGTGTACTTCTTTGCCCATTAAAAATACCAACGCTATAAAATTAATAATATGCTTTTTTTGTATAATATAACGGTTACCATAACAACAATTTGAAACCAATTATTATTATTATTAAAGCTTTGAAGCCCACGGCAACTATATATATAAACAAAAATTTCCATCGGAAATCTTAAAATCCCTGTTTGAGCACGTCCCGGTGTTGGTCCTTTCGCTTCCGCTCCGGCCGTCCGTGTATCTGTATCTCATGAACCATGAAAGTTAGAAAGTTGAAATTTTCACAGATTATGTATTTCCGTGGATGCTATAACAACAAATACTAAAAATCCTTTTTTTTTGAGGAACCTCGTTAGTATTACTTCTCCTCAATACTAAAAAGGTGCTCTGCTGTACAGTAGGTTACAAGTGGGTCACTGTATAATGGATAGTATTAAATTTGAATTCAATGATATAATATCATTGTATAAGAAAAACGATTCTGAGCCGAGACGGTATGTCATTCTAGGTATAAGACATATTATATACTGATCTATCGTATAAAAAAAGATGTACTAAAAATAGGTACCTATAATAAATTCCAAATTAATTATATCACAATATCCATTAGGTACTTATAATGCGTTATACGTCAACAACAAACCCTGGTACTATCATAGATATATAGTAGTATACTTTACAAGTATCAAGTACCCACGAATAAAATTATACAATCACAACAAAATAACTAAAATAGTTATTCTGGGTTTTTATATGTAATTTCATACAAATTTGAACTTAAAATGACTATAAAAATAAACTGTGCTTATGTATTTTTTAGATTTTTTGGTGACAGAATAAACTACTTACGTGGAATCTTGTTTTAAATTTTCAATCCTTAGATGTAAAAGTTGAACATTTCATGAATTTTTAACTACAAAATAATTATTCAATTTGGGTATAATTCCAATACCCTTGTTAGGTTATGTGTTGTAGGTATTATTCGCTGTTTTTGTTACTTTGTCATTGTCAATGGATTTAATATAATACGATGTAATAAAGAAATAACGAAGATGTGACAACCGTATATGACTGATAGATCACGGTCGCAATAAAACAAAAAAAAACTTTTCCTCTCCCAGAAAACAACTTAAAAACGTTCACGGTAGTACATTTTAACAATTATATTTACACGTAAATTAGAATAAATTTTATACTATGCTTTATAATTTATATAGGTATAGTAGGTATACCCATCACTGCATACACCATACACGTTATACACTCGTAAATTATGTTATCATACAAAATAAATAGTAATGAAAATATAGTTTGAAATATACAAACCTATACCTGGGTACAGTAAATTTATAATTCACGAAATTTTAGTTTTGCTCGTGATACAGCCGATTGCTGCACAAAAATCTGGGTTTTAATCATAATAATAAATCAAACGATCCCTTCTCCGTACACGGGTTTGTGATTATTGATGTCGGCCGCCTCCGTTAATCCGACTAAAAGTGCTGGGTATGCGCGTTACGATAATAATTACCAGGGCTTGAAACCGATTTTCGATACCGGTTTTGAATACCGGTTTAAACCGTTAAAAACCGAAACCGAAATCGGAAAAATTTAATAGCGGTATCCAAAACCGAAACCGAAATCGGAAAAAATCGATACGGGTATCTGAAACCAAAACCGAAAATGGAAAAAATCAAAACCGGTATCCGAAACCGAAACCGAAACAGGAAAATTTTTTTTCGGTTTCAAGCCCTGATAATTACCCACTCGGTAATTAGGTCAGACCTCGATTACCGCGGTCCTGTAACCAGGAAACGTACCGACAAGACCCGGTGCAGGTACAAACACCGGTGTAGTGAAATTATAGACGAACCTAACATATTAATATATTGTATTATACGTATTAAACATAAATATATTGTTATTATCTTAATACATCTAACGGCTTACGCGAACCTCATACGTTCGACGACGGCTTCATGTCCGCAGGGACGAGGCGTATAGCAAAGAATTATTAGTTTTTGTCTTTTGACTTGCACTATTATGATATTCTGATATTTTATTATAATAAAACTGAGAAGGTTTACTTGTTAGCGTGGCCCTATATAATATTATATTATGGGTCAGTCCTGGTGTTTAATTCTATGCGCATCCGAACCATATACAGTATAGGTAGGTACTCGATATTATGTAGGTATCTATACCTACCTACCCCTTTTGTAATATACGGTTTCATGTCTTAATAATAATATGATTGTTATATTGTTGCGTATTTATGCGTATTACGTATAGTACCATTACACATTCAATGGTTTGGTTTTAGACGCTATAATCCGTACGCCAAGCCGTTAAACATTTCACAATCGGAAGCATTTTTGGTGGCCAAGGGCTTATTCCCAAATAAACTAAATTTCTTAAAAATATTAAATTTCAAAACCCATCGCAACCGTATACGATCGTATTAATCATACAAGTATGACCTACCACAAAATATAGTTATAGTTATTAAACATTATGAAAATTATAACAAACATAAATTAAAATGTCAAATAAAAATTCAATATATCTCGTCATTGACCAGTGTAATGATATTAAACTAATTTATAACATATTACACTGTATTAAAATATTGATATAATTATTATAGAATTACATTAAATGTAAATTACGCATATTATAATATAATATTATGTACCTAATAACTGTAATAGTTAACTAATATTATAAGAGAAAATACGCACTCTATGGACTCTACTGATACCTACCACAAAAAGATACCTCCTACAAAAATGCTAATTATTATTGAGAAGTGAGGACATAATATTATAAAATATTCCTGAATACTTACCATCGTATGTGTTATTAGGTATACATCAGATATTACCTATAGTAGGTAGGTACTTTGTTTGCATTTATTTAAATTTAGTTAAATTGTCTCATAATATTTTAATGGTTGGTTTCCACTCAAACTATAGAATATAATACACGAGTTAACCCACATTTTAAACCATATCAACCTTACTCTGAAGTTGACAATTCTAAGCCTGTAAAAATGGAAATGAAAATATGCGTACTTCACTATTTTATGAGGGAAAATTAACTCGACCGTAGCCCCCCCCCCTTGTAATGAGCGGGGGCCGTTGTCAGACCGGGTATGGGCTAGTTTTGGGCCTTCTTATCTTAGCCAATAGGTAATATATTTAAGTATCCTTCTACATATGTATTAATTATTTAGTATCTCTCAAAAAAAATGGGTTACTTATGCTTATGATAGTAAGTACTAACTATTGTAAGTATAAAATTATGTTAAAAAGCTATTTGTATTGAGATGAAAATGCAATTGTATTGTAATTATTAGGGCGCGGTTTTTTTCAGTTTTAATTTGGCCGGTCAAAAATGTTGCCCCACCTCTCAAAAACTGAAATGACTCTCAATTCAGCTCACCTTTTAAAATATCTAATTCCAAACGGGAACCAATTTGGTAACTCCTAGTACTTTGTACACTTTTCAGTTATATTCGAGCGACCCATTTTACTTTCAGTACATATACATTTTGTCTTATTTTTTTTTTTTTTATTATACTCTATAAAAGTAATGATTTTCTTTTTTCAAAAATATCCGATAGTATGCTCTTAATACAAAAATGAATATAAAAAAAAATGGTTACCTAAATAAAATTAAAGCTTGACATTTTTGAGTTCAGTGGTTAAAAGATTTTCTTTATATAGAAGTGCTCGCAGGAAGTAGGAAAGACTATGGGTGGTTGTGGCAAGTTTTCGAAGCAACAGGGGTTCGTGTAATACACGCGTGTACCGTCAAGTGGTGCAAAGAAAATGTTTGTTCGACTACGTGTAGTCAGGCCAATGTCGGTTAAAGTAAATTCAAACGAAATAATTAATGGAATTTTCAGTGGTGTGGTTGGGTTAGTATGGTAACTTTATTGACAGGATACATTATTTTGGGTGAAAGGGACAATTCGTTTAAGATGAATGGTTTTTTATTTTTGGTCCGGACAAATGAATACGTATCTATGCGACGAAGCTAAAATAGTATTTCAATAATTTTTATCACGTTGTAAGTTGTAACCCAACAACAAAACCCATTTATACAAATCATAACTCCCGCCATACAAGTAGAAAAATATTAGCACGTGCTGCGGAAATTTTTTTTTTTAAAGCGAATTGATTGGAGGAATCCTGGCGATAAATGGATTATGTTTATTATTTAGGAATTTAAAATTTAAAAGGTTTATTGTGATTTTGTTTTTTTCATTCCGCTTATTTTATTTCCACGTTAACTTGCATTGATGCATTTTTTTTCTATCACCGTTTATTACCACAGTATTATTGTGATTTTTAATGGTTTTCCGCCATATTGTTGTATTTATCCTTTACATTTCCACGCTGTGTATATTGAGCTGCTTGAAAACTTACTGACATAAATTATTTTTATCAGAACCATAATTAAGGTTAGGTCTTGCAGATGCGTTATTAGTATTTGATGAGTTTATTCTATTTCCATTTGGTGTAACTGCCAACTGGTATATCCACGTATATAATATTATTATAACGAAATAGCAATTGAACCTTATAAGTCAGTACTGTTTATAATTGATAAATATATTTTATTTAACATATATTATAGCATTTATAGGTACCTATAAACTTTAATTTTAGTTCGTATTCAGTCATTTAATTCCTAATTAAATAATAAACATGCAGTAACTAATATAACAAGCGGAAACCACAAAAATTAATTATGTTAAAAAAATTCATTAAAAATCAATTTTCAAAGAGTGGAAAATTGTCAAGCTTACATATATAGCCAGGGCTTAGTAGTGCCCATATAGTGGTAAATACAAACGCGTGGGGCGTAAAATTGTAGATTTAATTCAATACTGTAACCGTTATTTTATTATTATTTTTGATACTTGAATGTGTAATTTTCCTATTTGAACAATTAAATAAATAAAATTAAAATTATATGTGAAGTATTATTAGAACAAATAGTTTTTAAAAACTTTTTCTCAAAGCTTATAAATATTTGGAATGTATTTGAAATACTTTCTGCATCGATGTATTCTTATCTGTATTTAAATATATTTTTTACAAAACTTTAAAGCGTATAACGAATTTTGTAACCTTTTTTAGAATTTATTATTTAATAATACTTTTGTACTTTAGTATATTGTATTAGTAATTAATATTTAATTGACTTTTTTTTGTTTTGTTCCAGAACTATTAATTCAAGTACACATCAATCAAAAAATGCCATAGACCAAACAGTACATAATTTTATAATTTATTTTTAATTATAATAATGTGTATTAACATACCAAACTAAATCAGTCTCTTCCGTCAATGAAATCGTTTATTATTTATAGGTGCCATTCTGAATTCTTATTACCGTTTATAATATAAACATTATTTATTATTATTAATTATAATCTATACTAATATTATAAAGCTGAAGAGTTTGTTTTTTTGAACGCTCTAATATCAGGAACTTGTGGGTCGCAGGTGCCTAATACTCGTCTTGACGACCTTAGTCGATTATAAACACTATATTATGCGGGCCAATTACGGGCCACTAAATCTTGTATAAGAGACCATTAGCTCACTATTGATTCACTAAATGTGTTGTGCAATCCACCAATATAATATTAAATATATATATATTATATATTATTCGACATAGCTCCGAGACAACAGCAAGTAAAGCGATATACGTTGTTCTATGTCAGTCAGCTACTACATATTTTCTGGAACGAATTACTTTTTTTCAAATAATATTAATTATACACGGACGCTTAAGTAAAATATTATGTAGTTTTTTTTAAGTCGTTGTCGCGATTCATGGACACGTAAAATGAGCTCGGCCAGCCGCCAGTCATGGCGCCTAGTGGCAGATTAAATAATGGAATTCCAATCATAAAACGAAGAAAGCATCGAATATCTTAAGGAATTTAATGCTCACGAACTACTGTTGTCAAAGTAATATATCGAACACTGCACCGGCCAGATCTCGTTTCGTGAGTAGGTATATGGAGCTCTGTGAATACTATACTTAACTGCAGCAGTGCGACAGTACAACACTGAGTATATTATACTATTATATATGGTATATACCATGGTTGCAGCAGCTAGCAGGTATAAGAACATTCGATGTGACCAGGTCACATATTTTATCGTCCTAGAGATGGGGAGCTTAGAAGCTATAATAATATGGTTCACAGCGTTTACAGTATTAGTATCGTTTTGTGCGGCACATCATCACTTTCCACCGTGTTCTTTCCGCATAGGCTTATGTCCTTTGCCCGTCATCGGCGTATTCCACCGCCTAAATATTATACAATTATCAATACGGTGTAAATGTGCCGTACACACTCCTATAGCCCGTCCCAATTTAAAAACATGTTGAACTCATGTCCTTGTGTACAGTCAATTTATGTATCGGACGCATGTTAAACTGTGTCACGCGTGAGACACACAAATTGACTATGCATACGGCCGCATAAGAGTTACTGCAGTTTGTTTCCGGCGTACAAATATAGTACATTAGTAGTTACCTGTGCAGTGCAACGCCCTATGAGCCCTATGAGCTTCCGACTTTATCTATGGTTATTTTTTATAAGCATTTAAAGTTCAAATTTCGTCAAAACCACGGTTAAATTGTAGTTCAAAACTTATAAAATATAAAATATGTATAGCTAAGGCTGGACAATTCAATACAAGGTCTTTCATACAAGTATAGTTCATACTTTTACCGAAAAATTACAGATAATTTATGAAAATTGGTATGCAAATACAATGTTTTTTTCAAAAATGAATTCATTCTGGTAAGACATATGAAATTTACTATAGTTGGCAGTTTAAACTTGATTAATATTTTTTTGAAAAAATAAAAATAATACGTACAATGGGGGGGGGGGGGGGGGGGCTCCACTGGTTGGGAGAGTTTTGGGTGTGGGCAAATAGTTAATAAATTACACTGTAGATACAAGAGAGTATAGATAATTCATTAATTCAATATAGGTTATACTTATCGTTGAAAATTATTGTTCGTCGTTAATCCACACTAGTTCCATGAAAACTGTTATATTTTATAACTTTGTTTTCAAATTTAAATACAGGTATAACTGTTATAATTAGTTAACATTGCATTTTATTTGTTTCATAAGTATCGGGGATCTATAGATACATGTTCTATAGAACAATCTCGAAAATTCCCTGAGAAAATTATTAGAAATAATATAATGAAGTTTTACACGTTATAACACTATAAGCACAGCATTTCCTAAACTAAGATCCAAAAATAAATCCAGAATAAATTTGACGAATAATAATTTCTACTAGGTATTCAGTACTGCCGTAATGTCATATTGATAGGTATTATAATGATATTGTGAATTTGTGCTTTGTGTAATGTATAAATTATAAATTATTTTCATAAAATGAAGTAAAATAAAAATTCAAGTGATTTGATACCCAAGTCCAAAGAAGTAGTTATCTTTTATTATTTTATAGTTATTTGAGAAAAACGTATTTTCATCGATTTAACTGATTTTCTCGTTACTGGATTGTAGTCGTTACTTATTTGTTATTATATACCATTATATACACTAATATTTAGTCAAGTCAGTCAAGGTAGATTATGAACTTAGTGTTTACCCAATTTTAGTCAATAGTAATAAGAAGTAACGATAATATAATATTATGGTCGGGCCGAGCAATTATAGCTTATCGCGTGACAGTAATCGTCACGGCGGCGACATCTTACTCTTCGTCTATCCACCACTCTGTCCTGTAAATTGTTTATATGATTGTAATTGTTATTTAATGTATGCTCTTTGTTTTGTCTTCTGTGTGATAATTATTGCTCGTCTGTTGGCCTCGAGATTATCAATGTTATTGTTTTGGTTTTTGTGATATCATATTATTGCGGCCAACGCCCTTTTACACACACACTCTCTCTTATATCGCTCGTAACACACACGTAACCTTTTTTTTGTGTTGTTGCTGTTAATTTTTTGTATTATAACCCTTTTGGTGTTCCACATCCACAATTACGTGGATTATTATTATTATTGTTACCAGAGATTCGCCGGATCATTGTGATCCAACAATTATTGTTATTTATATCGTCAGTGTGATATCCGTCAGTCCGTTATTGTAACGACCCCCCTCTCGATAACTAAACTGTACTTCCTTATTCCCATGTACTACCTCAAGTCCACGTCATAGATTTCGTCGTCGTGAAATTGATTGCCTAACGTCACTTTGGTCAGGCGTAGATTGGGTTGCCTACTCAGAACAGTAGTAGGCGTTCTCTGACGGTTCTTAAATTTGGTATTTCTCTCTCGGTTCGCACCGAGTGGTCCTTCAAATTGTGCCCCCCTTGCCAGGCGTTTACATATTATGTATTATACCTATAGCATTCTAAATATATTGACAATTGTAATTTAATTTATTTTGCGCTTATAATAATTACTCTGACCATTGTATATATTTTGATAAGACGAATTTGAATATCTGAATGAAATGCACAGTTATTAACATAATAAATAGAGATTGATTCTAGTGAACTTTTAGATATCTCCGACCATTTCTGCAAAGCATACCTTATATTCCCTTCCCAAAAAAGGCAAAACAATTTAGATGGGAAAAACAATTACCTAAGTCAAGTAGTTTATCTTTTAGAATTTTTTAAAATATCATTAATTTTTTTATTAAACAAATTTGGAACGTAATCAATTTTTCAAAAAAAAATTTTTCGGGAATTTTCTGACATGAGTATATTTCTTAAACTATTATTTACAAATCATATAACTTTAACAATTTTTTCGTACGTTTAATTAGAATTTTTTTTTTTTCCTTCAAGTCTTTCCGATACACTTTGTATAAAGCATCGCGTTCGAATTCATATAAGAGAACGATGCAAATAAATGTCTGACAATTATTCTTTCCGCGCTGTTTTTCTCTTATTTTTTTTTTTCTCGTTATCGTGTACATACACACAAGCACGATACATGCGACGTATATACACGCATGACTTGCGATTCCGCCTTTAGATTAACTCTTCTCGGCCTGAGAACGTCCCGAAATTGCCCTGGCCCCGAACCATTAGTCTTCGTCCCTTGGACAAATCCAGTCACCGTCCAATTAAAAACTGATGGCACGACAAGCGGGCTTGTATGATTTTGTGTGTGCGTAGGTCCAACGAGCAAACTGCAAGCACTCAATTAAATGCACTGTCATGGGAAAAATGATGAACAAGGGATGTGATCGCGCCGAGCGGCTTTGACGAAGGGGGTGGTGGGTGGTGGGTCACAAACGAGAGAGCCGTGTGACGTGTAGACTAATAACGATCGCCCTATTGTCAACAATTCCAATAGATCAATCTTTTATCGTGTGTGCACAATAATATACTTGATAATAATATACCTGGGTCGTAGTATAATAATATTTAATATTATAGGTTTACCGTAACAATAGGTTTTTTATATTTTATAAAAACGATATGGTAAGCAGCGAACTACGTTTTGAAAGATGTACGAAATGTGTAACAGATATATAATAGCACACCTCCCACACAACATAAAAATATTTCCTAACCATATGGTAAAACAATTTTCAGGAAAATAATACAGTTGTCAAATTATTCACTAAAAGTTGCGTAAATAGTTACGAAATATCTTAGTTATATTATTTTGCCAAGAAGTTCATTTTTTGAAAATATTTTATAAAAAACAATCACAAAATATTAAGTCAATATTTTTATGCAATCATAATTCACTTGTTTGCTACAACAACGACATAACACAAATGTCGAATTTTATTATAGTAAAATATTTTGTTATCATAAGAAAAAAATATTTATAAAATATTATTAGTGTAATATTCATTGTTCAACCACTTTAAAACATTCATAAAATATCATCATAGAATATAGAAGTATACAGGGCGAATATAGTGTTGACGCGGTCGGGCGGCGTAATGGCAGTTTGAAATTTGAATTCAAACAGCCTTTACTCGGAAACCGCTTCGTGGCTTCTCAAACAAACGGCCAATCGATGACGGACGACGCCGGCTCGCGACACCCGCGCCAGGAACCGTTGGCCGGCCGTTCGGTGAACCGTTTTACTCAACAGTCAACAGCCAACAATCATAGTTATTTTATATAGATGATAAGGACTAGAATTCCCAGTACTAAAAATGTAGGTAATTTTATAAATAGAAAAACGTCCTCGTGTTTATAATCGGGTTGAATGGTATACCACATATACGGTTTTCAACGGTATACCGTTTATCAAAATAATCTCAAAAGACCGGTATTTCAAAAT
This sequence comes from Macrosiphum euphorbiae, assembly GCA_949089665.1. NCBI lineage: Eukaryota > Metazoa > Arthropoda > Insecta > Hemiptera > Aphididae > Macrosiphum > Macrosiphum euphorbiae. Next base: position 73,566,332 of record CARXXK010000003.1, on the reverse strand, counting down.
ACCGGTATACCGGTATTAACAGTATACCGAAAATACCGTCAGCCCTACCTCGTGTATAAAATCGGGTTTCAACGGTATACCGCATATACGGTTTTTACGGTATACCGTTTATACGGTATTTTACGGTATACCGTAAATGACGGTTTTCTACGGTATACCGTTTATCAAAATAATTTCAAAAGACCGGTATACCGAAATACCGGTATACCGGTATTAACGGTATACCGAAAATACCGTCAGCCCTAGCTTGTGGAAGTCAATATAGTTCTCAACGACCCGGAATACACGGACACCACTCACGTCCCCGCGAGTTCCGTTGATGACACACAGCAACCGACGGACAACCAATACCGTTACTTATTTTGTGTATTTTATATCAACAACGTATAAAAGTGCCTAAAAAAAAAAAAACATAAATCGAACTGCACCAGTGTTTTTTTTCCCTCAACCCACATCATCCACGCGGCACCCCACAGGACCGCATCAGTGTATACAATTTATTTGTCTTGCAATATTGAAAACAAGATTGTAATCAACGACCGATTACTGACATCAAGATAATGGATTAATTATTTTAGTATTTTTCAGTTATAAATAGGAGATGGTATTTTGATTTAATTTTGATTCCAATTTAATTACCTGTAATTTGCGGCATCAAAAGGTACATTTAAGGGCATATGTAATTTGCGCCAAAATATAAAAATATAATACCTATGTTTTTTGCGCCACATATACAAATTAATTTTGGTAATTTGCGCCACTACAGAAAACTAAATGGATTATGTAATTTGTGCCACACTTTCAACTTAAATTTTGTTGGAATTTACCAGCAGATAAATTTACTGATATCGCATAGGATATACAATAATAAGTACCGACGTGTGTCCAATATAATATTGTTGTGTTCTACTGATTATAGACATATAATCTTTATTAGACGTAATCGATCTCCGATTACGTCTAATCTAATGAAAATTATCAATGTATATATAAATTTTCAACAAATATATGAAGACTACAGACAAAATAAAATTGACAGAAAAGGCTTAGTTTCGTCATTAAGCTATAAATATAAAAAAAAAACGTGAGTAAGCTAGCTATTTTATTTCAAAAATTATGAGTTATATAAAATTATAAAATTTACTTATTTAATATACATGGAGTTCGTTTTACTTGTATAGATATATTTATAATTATGATATGACTCATTTTTATGTTTTATTACTAAACGAAAATTTACTTATATAATATACATATAGTTTGTTTTACTTGTATACATTTATTTATAATTATAATATGACTGATTTTTATATGTTTTATTACTAAACGAAAATTCATTTTACTTGTGGCGCTAAGTCTAAATTGTAAACAGATTTATTTTGATAGTAATATTATGATGATAATACTGATGATAATAATACAATAATTATTATTGTACTAATAATATTTTCTATTTTTTCAATACTATAAAAAGTTAAGTCTAAATATAAATGTTTTAATCTAAAAAGAAATAAAGTTTATGTAAATGTTGATAGTTTAGTTTAATTTAAATTAATTATTAATTATAATATGAATATTTAAATATTCATATTTCATAAAATGTACTAATTACTATAATGTCTAATACAGAACAATAGATAGTTTGGATACATTTTTTAAATTTTTTGTTAATTATTGTTATTATTAGAAAGAACTTTATTTAACTAGTAAGTATACAACATTAGTACCTAATACAAATCGTATTTACTAATGTGTAATAGTAAAAAATAACAATGGCTCTAAGATTTAGCTATTTTACCATTTTTACCACATTATTTAATTTACCGTTAAATTTACCGATGTAATTTTTTTACGTTAATTCTCCATCTCTAGTAGGTACTTACTGTGTATAATATAATAAAAGATAATACATGAACGGTGTACAGAATATAATAATAATATTATAATAATATTTTTATTTTTTTAAATTATAATAAGTCTCGGCGTCTATGGCCATTCTCTATACGAGAAGTCTTAAGGTTTACAATTTTTAAGGTACAGTATTTACATAAAACAATTACAGCTTACAGACTATTGGTATAAGATTGGTTTTAATTGAAAAGTTCATCATATTGTGACTTAATTTGTTATCTGGGCAGAAGGCTTCCGACATAATATTTGATACTCCAGCTTCACGTTTGTCCTCTTCATAGGGACGGCATACAGATACAATGTGTTTGACTGACAGGAGTGTACTGCAACTTACTGATATAAACTGGGTGGGGCTTCCTTCTTCATCAAGTACTGGTGTGTTGTATAGGAAAGTGGTCACGTGTGCATCTGTGGTAGGGATTCATATGAAATTTGTATAGAAGCGTTTCGTGGCTTGAGAAGTCCGTCGTTCGGTACACAGCTGCTAGTCTCGTCGGAAGTCCTGTGGAAGTACAACAGCAGCAAATACGTACGCAGTCTTTATTCTTTACAACTAAGTTTGTACAAGTTTCAACAACATAATATATTATTATTATTTAGTCTTGATATCTTAAACGCTTATTACATTCGTTGTCGTCCTCGCATATTATTATGTATTTAATGTACGGGGATATAGATTCAACAATTTTTAGTAGGTATATCTATTATATTATTGTTTCAAAAAAATGTTTATTTTATATTATTTGATTACCTTAATAATTGTATGAGATTGGCGATTGTTAAACTATGTTTTTTTGAAAAAAAAAAAATAGGAAATTTTCCACTATACTTTGGTCATGTACATTTAAGTAATATGAAATAATTTACTTCTCATTCGAAATTTTTATTTTATATATATTTTGCTTAGAATATACACTTAAAAATGTATGCTATCATTAAAAAAAAAAATAAATCTAAATATTTATAGTGATAAAAGATTTAATAAAATATTGTTATGCAAGGACATCAATAACGTAAAAATAATAAATGTTCAAAAAAGTGAAAACATTTGAACTAACATTTATTACCTCGTACATATAATATAATCTATGCAATTACCACTGTACCTTATATTGGCTGCATCCGAATTGGGTCCCGAATTCAAAAATGCTATACTAGTTGGGTCCGGGATTTTTTCAGGTACTACACTAGTTGGGTCCGGGATTTATGCAGGTATTACACTAGTTGAGTCCGGAATTTTCACAGGTACAACAATAGTGGGGGTCTTATTTTTTTTTTTTTTTTTTGAGTAATATACATAAGTTTATTTTCTTTCCCATTTTAACAGACTTAGGACTGTCTATTTAGACCAAAGTTATGGTTAAAAATGTTTTTTACAGCTTATTTTTTTTAGTTTATTTGCCATTAAAAATATAAATTATTAGAATTATATTTGAATAATAAATGGCAATAACATGCAGGTACTAAACAAAGAAAAATATTAAAATTGTTATAAATCAAATATAAAAAATACATAGGTATTGTATAATATAAATAAAATATTGTTTAAAGAAATCACACGTGTGTTGAAAAAAATGTATAAGACATTAATTTTGCAAAATCAAATCGATTTATTATTCCTGCATTTTTTTGATTCATTTTGTCTTTTATAAATTTTGATAAATTGATCGTTGAAATATTTTTAAAAAATGACTTACATGATCTCTGAATGCATCTCCATCGTTCAATATCATTTTTCGTTTGGATTGTATATTTACTTAAAATAATCCCAGACCCAAACTATTGTAGTACCCAAAAATATCCTGGACCCAACTAGTGTAGTACCTGCGATTTATCCCTAGTACTCGGGACCCAACTCGGATGCGCCGCTTATATTACCTATAGTAGGTAGGTACCTAATATTTAAATGTAGATAATAGACTGATCTTTAGAAGTTGTTTTATTATGTTATATTATTATGCGTTAATAATTGTTTACCTTTTTACTATACATAATAATATAGGAAAATATATAGGTTATTAAATGTAGTATTTCTCCAGATTTTTCTTGTATTATTAGATATTATTATTATAGCTGTTAATCATCTTCCTTAAATAGTATATAAAATGTTGTTTTTTTTTTTATTTGACAATACATATTGTCTATATTTATTATTTATGACTTAAAAATCCGGTGTATGATGTTCAAATATCTGAATATTTCAAATAATAAAAAAGAAATGAGTTCTACACTCATATCTAAAAATATATAATCACTATATAAATATTTAATGCCTTCAAAAGTTTAAAACTACACTTTAACTAAAAAACCTCAAAAAATCAAAAAATGCCCTCAAAAAAGTTCGTGGTTAACATAGTGTGTTCTTGAAACACATTTGTATCTATGAATTCAAATGTGAAGCATTCCAGAAAAAAAATGTTAATGGTTTGGTTTGACGGATTTTAATTTTGAAAACGGACAGTGATTGATTAATAAGTTTAGTAGGTTTACATCAAAGTGATTTTTAACATTCCAATTAATGTAAGTGTCATAATACGTATAAATGTGTCAATTTAAACACAAAAATATCATATTTTTATTCATG
>CARXXK010000003.1:73308110-73561827 GCA_949089665.1 Macrosiphum euphorbiae | reverse complement strand
TTGTATCTATGAATTCAAATGTGAAGCATTCCAGAAAAAAAATGTTAATGGATTTGGTTTGATGGATTTTAATTTTGAAAACGGACAGTGATTGATTAATAAGTTTAGTAGGTTTACATCAAAGTGATTTTTAACATTCCAATTAATGTAAGTGTCATAATACGTATAAATGTGTTAATTTAAACACAAAAATATCATATTTTTATTCATGGATATGACAGTAAAAAAGTAGATATTCAAAATCACCTCGATGAAAACCTAAACAATTTGATAATCAATGAAAATCAGTTTTAAAAATTGAAATCCGTCAAACCAAATTCCTTCAATATCGGCTGGATTTTTAGTCTATAAACCACTTTATTTTTTTGTGATACTGAAATTAAATATATATAAATAATATTAAAATAAACGAAATTTATGTTTAGATTCGTCAAATCTATATAAGTTTTGACTTTTTACAAAACTGACTGGATCCTCTTAACTTGAAATCTATAAAGACAAAAAAACAAAATAATATTCATTAGAATTAACACTAGTTATGTAAAAATCTACTAGCTTCCTCGCTCCGCTCAGAATCTAACATTATATTTTGAAAATATGTATAGTAGCAAGAGTAGAAAATAATGAGTGTGAATACTTTGATGGATTACCTTGTACATATAGGTAATGTAAGTAACAGTGGTGGCCATCCTTAAAATAGTATGTGTTGCACTGTTGCTGTGAATATTTCTGACGACCCAACTACGTACAAATAATGATGGCTGTATTTAGTTGAAAATATACAAATTGGATAAAAATCGTCCCCATATTATCCACTACAAAATATATACTACTAATATTAAATCAGAAAGGCACATATATTTTCATATTTTTTTTATTAATTCCTGATGATGATAATTTAAAGATAATATTATGTCTAATAATTAAAAAAAAAATTTGTTCTGACCAGGGCTTGCATTTGAAAAAAAAATCCGTTTTACGTTATATACAATTAAAACGTCACACAATTTTTGCGTTTATCGTTATTTAGAATAAAAACGTTATTTTACCCAACATTTTCCAACATCGAAGGGATTCTTATGGTGGGCTAGGAGGCTATTGAAACGTTTATATTGAGTTTTGGCTAGTTCATAGACAAATGGTATTTTGAGATCAGAGAGGAGAGTGTGGATTTTGCGTTTATCGTTATTCAGAATTAAAACGTTACCCAAGTTCTTCGTTTATCGTTATTTAGAATTTATAGGTTATCCAAATTTTGCGTTTATAGTTATTTAGAATAAAAAAAATATTTTAAACAACATTTTCCAACAATCCAGTAAGTAATTTATTTATTAATATTTAATATTGGTATAAATGGTATTCTATACATCGAACATCTAGGTATTTTATATAATTACGTTGGAAATTTTAACTGAATAAGTTCATAAGCTAAAAACAAAAATAATTAACTACCTATAGTTAAGTTAAAAAGTTAAAAAAATTAATTTTATAACTTAACTTTAACTTTTTATCAAGTTATTGCCCCCACCTTTGCATTTTCAGTACTGAATTGTTCTACCCATGATTGTGTTATTGGTTTTAATACCTATGTAGCTAATATTAATAAAACCTATGTTTTAACAACAATATATACTTTAACACTCACAAGAGGACCACAGTAGTACAGACTACAGAGTAGACAAAGTACAGAGTGAATACAAAAAAAGTCTATACTCTATACTTCTAACTATCCGGGCATCATTAATCATTATTAATAATAATAATTATTATTATTATACTAGGTATTTTCTATTGGCAATTAAAATTAAAGGTATCAATAAGTACAAAAATATGCGGGTAGGTAATGTTCCGGATACAGAATATAATATAATCAATTCTTAGATTTTTTTCTAAGACAAAAATAAATAGCATGAAATAAAATATATTTCTTCGAAACCTTACTCTTTAAATAAATGGATTTTAAGAGGACGCTATATCCGCATGCGTTGTATCCGTCTTACAAATGCACAACATAGCAAAAAACTGTTTTTTGCGGGAAAGAACCGAGAAGGCTACAATCATAACTAAGAAACGATATTTTCACCACATAAAAAGAAGAACTTTGGCTGTGCAACGTTGTTTTTATTTTTTTGATATCATTTATATGAAAAAAGTTTTTCAAGTTTGAAAAACACAAACAATAACGGTTTTTTAAACAGTAAGAATTTTTTTCATATAAGTGATATCAAAAAAATAAAAACAACGTTGCACAGCCATAGTTCTCCTTTTTATGTGGTGAAAATTTCGTTTCTTAGTTATGACTGTAGCCTTCTCGGTTCTTTCCCGCGCAAAATAGTTTTCAGAAAAGATTCAAATATACGTTATAAGTAGGCTTAAGGACTTCTAGCATTTGCATACTTTTGTTAATTATTGTTAAAAATAGCAGAGTGAAATAAATAAATTTCTCTGTGCCATGATATCAGATCTAAAATTTGAATGTGTATATTTTTGCATATTTGATAGATTTTGCAGGAAAGTGCTTATTTTAAAATTGTTATGCTTATTTTGCATACTTTGACAACTTTTTGAAAAAAAAGTATTTGGAAAAGAATAATCTTCAGTGTAACTTTATTAAATCGAATTTCCGATCTTTACCCAAATCTATAACATTTTTGGAAAAGAAACGAATAAAATTATCTGATTCATTAAAAACTGTCGAAGATTAGTTTAAAACTTATAATAATTGCCATTATTATATGCTTTAAATAATTTAATATCCATAAAATGTTCATACAATAATTGTATTATAATATTACGTATATATATATATGTTAGCGGTAATGTATGTAATACGTTATTTTATTAAATAACTAGTTATTCTATAAAATTCCTAAATAATATGTTCGTTAATATATAAATTACATGGTTTTACTAGTTAATACATAAAATACCGATTGGGTTTTCGTTAATGTATGAAATTTATATCATTAGGTAGATGACCGGGACTGGTTTAGATAACATACAAAATTTGTTACCGTTGTTGTTATTAATAAAAATAATAAAATAAGATAGTATTGAACCACACCATTTGGCATAGACTAGACTTATTCGTGTGACAGTGTACTGCGAGTTTACTTACTAGTTAGTTTAATCATTTTTAGTGTTGTATAGTGTAATAACTAATAAGTGTACTTTAAAATGAAAACCAAATTTGATACAATTATAAAAAATACAACAACAGAGCGTAATAACAGCACGTTTTTGCTAAAAGAAAAATATGATTTCTTAATGAGTGAAATGAAACGTATTAAAACAGGAAAAAAAGAATTTTTTTTTTTATTTATTTATTAATAATTCAAATAATTTTGTTTTAGGAACTAAATACGGTATACTAAAACAACTTTACGCAAGGTCACAATTTAGTTTATGCACAAAAAAGTTTATTACGCTTAGTGACGTTCCAGATGTAGATATTTGCCTTCGGAAAGCATCCGATCAATTGGTAATGGACAAGGGTTTTTTAAATGTACATGCCAACAAAAGTGCACCACAAAACGGTGCATATGTTTAAAAAAATTATTTACTTTGAAATTCTAAATGCCACCAAAAAAGTTCCTGTACTATTAAATAAATTGTAAATTTAAAAAAAAAAATTATACAAATACATTGACGTGAAAAAAAAATTAATATTAATATTTTATATAATAATGTAAGGTGTGTTTGACTTATACTATAACATTTGATTTTTTAATTTGTAAATTGATTAAGATTTTAATAATTATTCTAATAAATTTATGTGAAATAAATTAATATTAATTTTTTTATATAATATTGTCAGGCTTGTTTGACTTAATATTATACCTAATATTTGATTTTGTTTGTAACTTGTAATTTGATTAACACTTTTATTCAATAATAGTTTTAAATACATTAACTAAACCCTTATTGTTAGTTTATAAAATATCTAGTTGGTATGTAGAATAACTAGTTGAAGTATATATTTATGGATTCATTCAATACATTAACTGGAAGTACCGGTAATTCTATAAAATAACTAGTTATTCTATAGAATTACGGAATTTCATACATTAACGCTAACATATATATATATATATTATATATAGTACTACCGTAAAAGCTGGAAGTAATCGTCCTCATCGGAAGTAAACACAGGAAACACAAAGCTAGTATTAGCTATACAGCACAATGGCGTAACTAGACACTTTTTTAATGGGTATACATGGTATACAGGTATATATGTCTAACCTCATAATATTTTGAGGTAAGGCCTTATTGCATTGATCATTTTATGAGCCAACTATTTAATATTTATATTCATATATTTATATTTATAAATACTGATGACAATAATATTATTATTATTATTGTATTTCATACATAACATTTTAGATGATATTAGAGCAGAGTGCATTAAAAACATGATTTTTTTAAAAAATCAAAAAAATTGTTTTAATCGTTTAAAACATGTTTTTTTAAATGATTTTTTCAGCTGTTTTAAACATGTTTAAAACATGATTTAATCGAGTTTAAAACAAAATATGTAATTTATTTTAAAAAAAAATCATTTATTTAATAATTTAATATCATAATTTTTTTATAACTTGACGTGCAATTTAACCACGGCTATCGGTTTATTCGGTTTTACACTTAAAAATCGTTTTTGAATATTTTGATAATGATTGATGATAAAGAACTGATCTGTTATCTACATCATGATAAAGAATACTGATTACTTTATTTACTATTTTCAATTTTGGCGGGTTTGCGCCACGGACTAAGATATGCAATTAACTATTAAGACAATAATTGTGATATTTAAATTTTAAATATCATGTTACCTATCAAGTTGATATTAATTTATATATTTTTTTTTTTATTTATGTTGGAGTACAACTAATTACTAATTAGTAATTGTTATGTTATTTATTGGTATGTAATTTAAACAAATAAATAAATAATTAATAAATATATTACCTACCTACAGAACTACATAATAGTAACATATTATATAACCATTGAAGTGTTAGTAATTTAAATAAGTAAAATTATCATTATACATTTTATGAATTTTAAATTTGTTTATGAAATAAAAAATAATAATAAATAGGAGTTGCCAGTATGAACTTACAAATAATAAGTTACATGCACATAAATGATGATTTTCTGTTTTAAACTGTTTTTTTATGTTGTTTAAATCATTTGTTTTAAACGTCTTAAATAAAACCATGTTTGATCAATTTAGATGTTTAAAACATGTGTTTAAAACAAAATGTTTACTCAACTCTGTATTAGAGCGATGAAGGCAATTATTTTACTTTAATATGTGATATTTTTTTTTGTGTGTATATCTATATATACATGATAAATATTTAAAAAGAAAGAATACTTCGATTTTCCACTCCAGTATCTTTTTTAGCAGCAAAATCCTAAATACGCCACTACATTTACCTGTAGGAATTGTATTTTTTCAAAATAATCAACTAAAGTAAACAACTTAACAATTTACACTTTATTTTCACAAACAATAGTATTTAAATAATATTCAACTGAAACTTAAGAGCTAAAACTCTGATGAAACAATATGTCTGATAGATAATGCCTGATTGTACGGTTTGTATACCTTTGATGCATTTGTTCGAACAAATTTCTTTTTCTGTTCACATTAGGATAAATCTAAAAGAACATATTAAATAATTATTATATTATATTTTACATAATAAAATATGGCTGTAGGTAGTGACAATGGCATAAATATTTTAAAAACATTTTAGACATATCATTACACTATTTCGTAGTTTTTTATTTTAAGTTTAGTACCTAAGTATGAAATGTTCAATTACAACAAGCTATGATGATGTTTTTAAAAGTTGATTAAATAGTTAGGTACCTTAACTTACTCAATATAATAAATAAAAACAAACATACCTACCTACTTGTAAATAATACATTAGATCCAAGTAGAGTTGTGAATTTAATGATTCAATGATTTATTTAATGATTATATACAACGATCAATGTTATGTATGAATTAAAAAAAGGTGAAAACACCTAAACCTTCCGGTTTTTTCTTGTTAGCTTTAACACTGCCGTCAACTCCTAGAAAAAAGAAATTGTAAATGGAAAAAATATTTTATATAACCATTTAAAATTATACAAACTACAAAGTTGTGCCAATATATTTGTTATGCGCTAAAAGAACATTTTGGAAAAAAATTGTATACCTTTATGTGTGTGTGATTTTTTTTCTAGAGTTAGGTCTTGATTTTTTGGATTGTCGACAAAATCTTGTTTTTGCTTCTTTGCAATTACTTCGTCAACGCCTAAACCTTCCGACTTTCTCTTGTCGGATTTAATCATGACGTCAACTCCTAGAAAAAAGAAATTACAAATGAAAAAAGTATTTTAAATAACCCTTTAAAATTATACAAATTACAAAGTTGTGCCAATATATATGTTTTGAGCTAAAAGAAAATGTTGGAAAAAAATTGTATACCTCTAAGTGTGTGTGAATTTTTTTCTAGAGTTCAGTCTTGATTTTCTAAATTGTCGACAAGATCTTTTTTTTGCTTCTTTACAAATACTTCGTCAACACCTAAACCTTCTGACTTTCTCTTGTCAGATTTTTCCCTGTCGTCAACTCCTAGAAAAAAGAAATAACAAATGAAAAAAGTATTTTAAATAACCCTTTAAAATTATACAAACTACAAAATTGTGTCAAGATATATATTATTTCCAGTTCATATAATTATCATTAAATCAATATAAATTATATACCTACCTATTTTAATATGTATACGATATAATATTATGTAAATATTATTTATCTATTGACTATTATTGATTACAACAAAACTTATTATACTATTACAAAATAAACTTTGTCATGGTTCCACCTAGGTACCTACTTACCATACAGTTGCACAAAATCTCAGGAGCAAGGGGAGAACTTTTTGTCCCCTTCCCTCCACTAATTCGGTGCTAGGTAGAAGGTTTTTTTATGTGGCAATGTGGGTTTTTATGGTGTATCCTAGAAGCTGGTAGAGGTGTATATGTTAAGCCAAATTTGTGAAATTGCTGATTTCATGGAATCGGCAGAAAAATTTCCGTTTACATGGAATCAGCATCGTTGTTGCAGAAAACGTGAAATGTTGAAATCGGCAATTTTTCTGCCAATTTCATAAATTCGGTATCACATTTTTACAAACATAATTTATTACGAATAGTGATAGATATATAAATAACCAATATTTATGTTTATTATCACATCATTATCTTTATTACCTATGATGGTAGACGCTACTGATGGTTAGGTCCCCACTGGCGTACGGCGTGACTTTATCTTACTTACTAAGGCATTTTTATTGCTTTGATAAAATAATGTGACAAATATTTCCTACCTACATGTTCAGCGTTCAGTTATTCGTTTCGCCTGCTGAAATAGTTAACAGTGCTAACCTGCCTAGTACTGTTAACCTGCCGTACTAATTGCACATAAAAAAAGTGCACATATAGGAAAAATGACATGATGTGTAATTCGGCGTGCCACCCAGGTAGTAGTTGTCAAAATTTATAAATGTAAATATTTACTTCCACTTAATTAAAATAAATAAAAAATAATAATATAAATATAAATAAAAACTAAGTATATTTTTATAACTTTATTTTTATTATTACAATCAGATTTAATTCATCTCCAGCATTGTATGTAAGATCATGAGTACAACACAATTATTTATAATATTTTAAGAATTGGCTCGCCTATTTCATGAAATCGGCAGAAAAATTGCCGATTTCACGTTTTCTGCAACAACGATGCTGATTCCATGTATTAGGCAATTTTTCTGCCGATTTCATGAAATCAGCAATTTCACAAATTCGGCGTAACATATACACCTCTACCAGCTTCTAGGATACACCATAAAACCCACATTGCCACATAAAAAAACCTTCTACGTAGCACCAAATTAGTGGAGGGAAGGGGACAAAAAGTTCTCCCCTTGCTCCTGAGATTTTGTGCAACTGTATGGTAAGTACCTAGGTGGAACCATGACAAAGTATATTTTGTAATAGTATAATAAGTTATGTTGTAATCAATAATAGTCAATAGATAAATAATATTTACATAATATTATATCGTATACATATTAAAATAGGTAGGTATATAATTTATATTGATTTAATGATAATTATATGAACTGGAAATAATATATATCTTGACACAATTTTGTAGTTTGTATAATTTTAAAGGGTTATTTAAAATACTTTTTTCATTTGTAATTTCTTTTTTCTAGGAGTTGACGTCGTGGTTAAATCTGACAAGAGAAAGTCGGAAGGTTTAGGTGTTGACGAAGTATTTGCAAAGAAGCAAAAAAAAGATCTTGTCGACAATTCAAAAAATCAAGACCGAACTCTAGAAAAAAATTCACACACAGCACTTAAAGGTATACAATTTTTTCCCCGGTTTATCCAACTGTTATCACATTTAATTAAACACGTATTATATATACTTTCTATACCAGAACTTGAAGACTGGATATGCTGAGCTCTTTTCGAATCAAAAACAACTCTCTGGGTTGTTTGTTTTACTTCGCGTGGCTTTACACTCCAGGTACTCTAAAAATGAATAATAATTTTTCATCGAAAACTATATATAGATTGTACTGTACTATATTGTGCGTGGCGTAATGAACCACATGATTTACATTGGTATACACTTTATATTTATAATATTAAAATATTATAATAATATATGGGTACATACTCCATCCTTCTTTAAAACCAGCTTTTTTATTTGATTTGTCTGTGGCTTTTGCGTCACCACATCAGGCTTAGTGATTACGGGGACGTCTGCCACATGGCGTTTAATTCCGTCAGAAGTAGATTTTCTACTTTCAAATGCGGTTACACGCGAGACAGTCTAAAAATCAATAATCATTTTTCATCGAAAACTATATATAAATTGTACTGTACTGTATTGTTAGTGGCGTAATGAACCGTATGATTTACATTGGTATACTTTATATTTATAATATTATAATAATATATAAGGTACATACTCCAACCTTCTTTAACACCGGCCTTTTTATTTGATTTTGCTGTGGCTTTTGGGCCACCACAGCAGGCCTAGTGATTACGGGGACGTCTGCCACATGGCGTTTAATTCCGTTGGAAGTAGATTTTCTACTTTCAAATGCGGTTACACGCGAGACAGTCTAAAAATCAATAATCATTTTTCATCGAAAACTATATATTATAGATATTATACCGTATACCTAGTTTATTATTATCACTTCTCCTCGCATATCATATTTATAAATAATATACATATCCAATAAACATTAAGCTAAATATTCATTACTATGGTAATTAATGTAACTTACTATCGTATACGATATTATAATATTTATAGACCACCTATTATACGGCTATACACGTTTAACTCTAAACGCCAGGGTATACATATATATATATATATATATATATATATATATATATATATATATATATCGACTACAAAATTACTGAATAAAATTAAATATAGTGTAAAGGTATATGCATTAGGTACATACTATTAGGGGTTCAAAATTTCCGAAAATAACCCAGGTTTTTTAACGTTTTTTTCGGAAAAATTGGGAAAATTTAGTTTTAATTAAAATTTTCGAAATAAATGGTTTTTTTCCTGAAAAATTGATAAATTATAATAAATACTTTATAATTATATAAAAATATATTATCGTATCCCGCATTTTCACCAAAGATGTTTTGTTTTTACGTATTTTAATAATAATTATTAATTAATATTTACATTACTGCTTTGTCAATCGTGATCTGTCTACCTGTATATTTTATCTACAACTTACAAGTAATATTAATTATATAACTTTTAAAAATAGAAGTTTTACTGTATTGTGCGTGGCGTAATAAACCGTATGATTTACATTGGTACTTTATATTTATAATATTACTAGCTGATCCCGTGCACTTCGTTGCCCCGTTAAATGTATCAATTCTATATATCTCAAAGTTTGTTCAATTCGTTATTTAATATTCGGTGTATGCGGTGTTCAAAATTAATCTTAACTTTTCCGTTGCCCCGAATAAAAATTCTGATTCGCAAAATGATATACAAAATCCTATCCTAACCTAACCGTACTAAAATCCGATGAAAAAAAAAACAAATTTAACCCTTAGTAAATTAACCTATCTTCTTCCCAGACGTCTAATCTACCCACAAACATTAATATATATATATATAACTATTATAACTATATAAATACACATACTATAACTATACAGACTCTGGAACTACTTATCAGATCTTTTTGTATTTATTATATATATATATATATATCGCACCCCTGAAAGAATAGTGACACAACTCGAAAAATACGTTTTTCGAGATATTACCATCAAAATTTGCAGAATTTCATCCTTTATATTTTGGTGTGATTGACATTTTTGATATATATAATATTAAAGACCGTATGAGCTCAAATGTCTTTATTTCTGCTTAAAATATAATATAGTTTCCAGCTGGAATATCGACACTTCTCAGATGTAACTTTATTCTGGCCTGGCTTATGTTGTTACACAATATTTTTCTAGCAAGAATAATGGCATATCTCAAAAGTAATAGTTTCACACGAGAAAGATTATTTTACTTTAATTAATATAATAATATTACCAGTGGCTATTATAAGAATATCTAGTAGTGTTATCAGTATTATAATCGTTAATTATTTATAGAATGCTATGATAAAATTAGTACCAATAACCGACTTGTATCGTGGTGTTATTATTATCGTAGATAAATATATGTATGTAAATGTTATTAAATGTTATTTTTGTTATCGATTCTACATTCTACTATCGTCTTGCACTCTTCAAATAAAACAACTGTTTTACCAGTAGTCTTTCAAGCTGTATTACCAACTCCAAGAGGAGAAGTATCAGTCTTTTATTATAAATCTAAATTGTCAACATATAATTTTACAATTTCCAATATTGTAAAGTCATCAACATATTGTTATGTATGGCATGAAGGTGAGGCTCACCGTGGTGTAAATTAAATAGGCTCTTGTGTATTAAGATATCTGTCAACAGAATGTGATGATCAAAATGTTATATTTTATTCTGATAATTGTGCTGGCCAAAACAAAAATAAATTTATGATAAGCTTATATTTATATGCCATTGCAAAACTTAATATAATTTCAATAACTCATAAGTTCTTAGTTGTAGGGCATACACAAAATGAGGGGGATAGTGCCCATTCTGTAATTGAAAAACAAATAAAAAAATCATTAAAATTAGGTCCTATATATATTCCATCTCAGTATGTCACATTTATCCAGATTGCCAAATAAACTGGTACACCATTCACTGTTGAACAACTAAGCTCAGACGATATTTATGATATTTCTAAAAATATTGGAGATAACTATACATTAAACACTAATGGAGAAAAGGTTTATTGGAACAATATTAGAATTGTAAAAGTTGAAAAATTTCATCCCGGTATAATATTTTATAAAAACACATATGAAAATGATGAATTTATGAAAATTAATGTAAACATGAAGAAAAAAGGAAGAAGATCATCAGGTATACCTTACAACATAAAGTTGGCATATGCAGAGAAACCAAAAATAACAGAAAACAAAAAAAGAGATCTTTTATCCCTCTGTGATAGTAACCATATTCCTAAAGTATATCATTCATTTTATAAAAATTTGTAAGTATCTTCTTATATTCTTCTCATATTATACTTGTATTAATAAATATTACAATATTATGTCTGTTTTAATAAATATTATCTCAAAAGTATTATCTATTATTTTTTTTAAATTTAAGTTTTGAACATAACCAAATTAGTAAACATACACTTGGCAAAGGTAAAGTACATAGATACTTAAGTAGATAGGTACCTAAAATGTATCATGTAGTTATACAAAATGCAATAATAACAAATATTTACATACCTATTAATTATTATTTTGTATTAAGTGTTATTGATCTTAAATGTGATAAAACAGGTTATAGGTTTTTAATGTTTTAAATAAGATTGTTATTACAAATTTTATTTTATGTGGCGTAAATCAAAAAATATTATTTTTCCAAGCAGAAATAACGACACAAGTCAAATTGAAATCAGATTTCCAATAAAACGATAGTGAAATGGTACATAAATTATCAATTTAAGAATATAACAGTAAACTATACAATATTAAGAATAATATAAGATTGAAAAAAGAAAAATTCATCGAAAATTCTATTTATAGTGGCATAATAAAACATTAAAAGTCGATTTCCCAACATTTTGAATTTTTGATTTGTGTCACTATTCTTTCAGGGGTGCGATATGTATTTTGACAAAAAATAATGATACAAATCAAGAACATGCCCGATTAACCAATAGTAACCAATATATTATACACCGGTGGATTTTCCTAACATTTTTTTTTTCATACAAACCTTATCCATGAAATACTCTTTCGCTTAAAAAAAAATCAAGAAGATCTAAAAGGAGCTCCAGAGATAAGTAGTACAGAGATTTTCATTTCACATTTTTATAGTTAGATATTAGATTACAATTTATATTTAAAAAGTAAAGCAAATAGTTTTTTTTTTTTATTTTTATTATTGTAATAGCTTAAAAACCCATGGCAACCATTTATAAACAAAAATTTCCATCGGAAATCTCAAAATTCCCGTTTGAGCACCTCCCGGGGTTGGTCCTCTCCCTTTTTAAATTAGCCTATCTTTTAAGTTCGACCAAATTACACGCGGTGTAAAAAATTTCATCAAAATCGGTTAAGTGGTTTAGGAGTCCATTGAGGACAAACATTGTGACACGAGATTTATATATATTAAGATAATATTATAATAATATATGGGTACATACTCCATCCTTCTTTAACACCGGCTGTTTTGATTTTTAGACTGTCTCGCGTGTAACGACATTTGAAAGTAGAAAATCTACTTCCGACAGAATTAAATCCTATTTGGGAGACGTGCCCACAATCACTAAACCTGCTGTGGTGGCGCAAAAGCCACAGCAAAATCAAATAAAACGATTGCGGGCACGTCTCCCAAATAGGATTTAATTCTGTCGGAAGTAGATTTTCTACTTTCAAATGTCGTTACACGCGAGACAGTCTAAAAATCAATAATCATTGTTCATCTAAAACTTTATAGCTATACCGTTTATACCTAGTTAATTCGTAATTCATTGGTCACTTTTAATAAATAATATACACATCTAATGCACATTAGGCTAATTGTTAATTACTGTAGTAATTAATGTCACCTTATTATCGTATGCGATATCATAGAAACGTATCCACGTTTA
Source organism: Macrosiphum euphorbiae (assembly GCA_949089665.1). Classification (NCBI taxonomy): domain Eukaryota; kingdom Metazoa; phylum Arthropoda; class Insecta; order Hemiptera; family Aphididae; genus Macrosiphum; species Macrosiphum euphorbiae. The sequence continues at coordinate 73,548,476 of CARXXK010000003.1, read as the reverse complement.
AGTTTAAGGCGGTTGGAGCACTCAGTATTTTTTTTAGTCTTAGACCAATACGCGGAAGATTAGCTTATGTACTACCCAATGACCGATTATTATTTTAAAAATACTTGTGAACTAATCGTCCCCTTTTCTATGTTATATAGGAAACAGATTTTTGTATTCAATAAATTTTTGTATTCAATAAGGCTTAGTAAATATATTGACTTTCTGAAAAATTATGAAAGTATTTTTATTTTATACACTTACATTCAGTTTTAAAACATCAATTATTTTCTCTACATAACCTAGTAAAAAAGTTATCGTATACAGACATATTTTCAAAATTTATATCGGGTCATGGGAAGTAACTAAATAAATTTTTCTCTTATAGCTATTTTGTACCAGAGCAGAGTACATGCTTATATTAAAATACTACGTCGTTCACGGGAACAAACCTCCTATGTGAAAAAAGCGTAGTTTTCAGGAAACACGAAAAACGTTTTAAATAAAGAAATCACATAGGAGTTATTTCATACACGATTTATAGTTTGAGGATACATAGGAGGATTTTTCTACGGGGGGTGGGGGGGATAGCTGCACATAGGAGATATTTCATAAACAATTAGTAGGTACCACAATTAGGAGAATTTATTTATTATTTTTTATTAATTTTACGATGCAGATAGCACATAAGAGATTTTATCAATAAATAGCTAATTTTTTCACACTATATAAGGTACCTACTTACGTAAAAATAAAATTAATAATATTATATTCTTAAGTTGGTCATTAAATGTATTAAAAAATTGGAATATAATTATTTATTTGTTTATTTATTTATTGAAATATTAATAAGTTTGGACACACTTACATGAATTAGGTACTATAAAAATATACTACGAAAATACTATATTGAAGAATAAAGTGAATTAATATTTAGGTATATAGATATATCAGTTTATATGCGTAGATAGGTTAGCCGAAACACGATTTTTAAATGAGTTAAAATAAATATAACAAACCGATCAATGTTTTTTTTAAAATTAAAAACCAGATAAAATATACGTAATGAACAGTATGACCAGTGACGCAACTGGGGCAGACATTTTGGGGGGGGGGCTGAAGCCCCCACTTGACATTACAAGAAAAGTAACCCTTGGGGGCGATGCCCCCATACCTCAATATATGTTCACTTAAAAAAAGTAAAAAATCAATTATTTATTTACTCAAGTATTTAATTATAGCTTATTTTTTTAAATGCATATTATAATTTTCAAAATACTTTATATTATATATTATAATATATCCTTAAATAAAATATTACCTACGTTTTCTAATAATATTTTAAAGATATGTAAATAATGATAATTATTGTTATTAGAAGTAGATATTACAAGTTTTAGGTACTTAATATAGGTAGGTACAATATTTAAAACATTATAAAATAAAAATATTTCGAATGATCGATACATCAACTAATAAAATTAATTATTACTAAACAATTAATAGTTAATGCATTTAAGTATCTAATCAGTAATCTTTTAAAAGAACTATTAACATATGTTGTTTCACATCGTGATATAAACAAAACAATATTATTGTTAATTTTTGAATATAATTTATTATATATTAATTGTTTTAATGAAAAGTATAGCATAATAATATATTTGTAATTAAATATTAATAATATAATAATTATACACCAATTAGGTTTTAAAAATGGCTGCATCCGAATTGGGTCCCGAATTCAAAAATGCTATACTAGTTGGGTCCGGGATTTTTTCAGGTACTACACTAGTTGGGTCCGGGATTTTTGCAGGTATTACACTAGTTGAGTCAGGAATTTTCACAGGTACAACAATAGTGGGGGTCTTTATTTTTTTTTTTTTTTGAGTAATATACATAAGTTTATTTTCTTTCCCATTTTAACAGACTTAGGACTGTCTATTTAGACCAAAGTTATGGTTAAAAATGTTTTTACAGCTTATTTTTTTTAGTTTATTTGCCATTAAAAATATAAATTATTAGAATTATATTTGAATAATAAATGGCAATAACATGCAGGTACTAAACAAAGAAAAATATTAAAATTGTTATAAAACAAATATAAAAAATACATAGGTATTGTATAATATCAATAAAATATTGTTTAAAGAAATCACACGTGTGTTGGAAAAAATGTATAAGACATTAATTTTGCAAAATCAAATCGATTTATTATTCCTGTATTTTTTTGATTCATTTTGTCTTTTATAAATTTTGATAAATTGATCGTTGAAATATTTTTAAAAAATGACTTACATGATCTCTGAATGCATCTCCATCGTTCAATATCATTTTTCGTTTGGATTGTATATTTACTTAAAATAATCCCAGACCCAAACTATTGTAGTACCCAAAAATATCCTGGACCCAACTAGTGTAGTACCTGCGATTTATCCCTAGTACTCGGGACCCAACTCGGATGCGCCGTTAAAAATGGTATGTGGACAAGTGGTTATCAGTAATATTGTAGTCTGGGGTCATTGATTTTTTACAGGTAATTTTCATTATGTTATTACATATCTCTATGTTATAGTTCAGTGCACCTATACTGTAAAATTGTGTGTAATAATATTACCAAAAACAATATAATTTATATCATACCGACATAAATTGTTTTCTAAAAACGAACACAAACAGACAGCGTATGATATATACCATACTTATCATAGGCAATATAAAAAAAAAGTTTAAATACAAATTAAATAATTACATTTTTTTCCAAAAAAAAAAAAAAAGAAATACAGTTTAATTTGATAAATTTAAATAAGTTAATAAGTAAGTTTAAATTGAATAATTTATTTTGAGGGGGCTAAGCCTCCAGATCCCCCTAGTTCCGCTAATGCTTATGACTTACATTGGTAGGTACCTACATTATATTTATAATATTATAATGATATAAACATACTCCATCCTTCTTAAACACCAGCTTTTTTGTTTGTTTCCGTGCAGGATTTTCCTCAACTAAAGGTTTAGTTATTACGGGCAAGGGAAACCACGCCTTGTGGGCCACACGGCGTTTAGTTCTGTCGGAAGTCGATTTTCTCTCGAGTTCGTCTTTGGTCAAGTTTTGTCGGGGTAACTATAATAAACAGGATTTTATAATATATTTTCAAGTGCAATCAAACGTTAAGAATAAGGACGTTCGTGAAACTTTTTCCTGAAGTTAGTATAGATTTGGCATTTCACTATATACGTATGTACCGTAACATATTTAAATTTTTATTACATATTTTAACAAAATAAAGTTAATAGTTTAATAAATATTATGTACCTCGTACACCGTTTTAGAAGTCCGTGGAACCGTGGTCGGTTGAACACCTAAAAAATAAATACGAAATAGGTATATTATAATACACTATCTAATTATTATGGGTACCGATTATATTTACAATATACATAATAATATATTATAATATGGGCAGTGGTTAAACTGGTTAAAATGAGGTGAGGCGAGATTAGATTTAAGTCTCCAAAAACCGTGGGGACGCTAAACAATAAATTATTATTAGCGTGATATTCAATATAAATTAGTTTTTACAAATATAGAAACGAAATTAACATAGAAGACAACTTAAGACTAAAAGTTACCAACGCGGGACTTCAGGGCATACAACACCAACTGCCATATTAAATTATTCAATTATTCATTCATATTCGTTGTAATTATAATAAAATAAATGTACATTTTAACGAGATATTACTTTTTCTACAATAAAATATGCTTATGTCATTAAATTAGCTTAAACTTTAAATCAATAAAATAAATTTTAAAAAAGGCTTCATAATATATGTAAAATAACGTCGTTTCATTTGTTGAGAAGTAAAAATGTGTAAGTGGTACGCGGATATAAAAAGGTTGGGAACCACTGACCGCTGTCCTATACCTACATTATAATGTACGAGTAAGTAAGTGTGTGTAAAAGTAAAATAAATACTTAACCCGTGCATTAGATTTTAAACTGAACTTACTTATGTTTTGATACTTTGAACTTGAAGCCATCGTGTCCATTGTTATCACTGTATCTGAATTAGTGAAACAAATTGAATCGGCGTTCTAATCCAGTAAAATATACTAGTAGCAAGTGTCATAAACAGAACAAAATATTTTCAATTAATAAACTAAATGTTAATTAAGTTTGGCTGTCAAACATTCGAAAATAAACAAATATGAAATAATATACGTAGCCAGGACACTAAAAAAACGGCAATCAAACACATAAATTATGTATTTGGGTATCTATTTTAATAGTTTTAGATGGATTGGATAAAATAAAATAAATATTCATTTTTACACTTACTAATGATCGAAATAACTATAATATAATATAGGCAGGTATATCTCGAAAGTTTAATTATAAATAGTTGGTCAAACAGTATTATACTTGTACCAATGGCGTAGGTATAATTTTATTCTTGTGGGAATATACAATTTTTTTAATAAATTTCAGGTGAGGGATATAATATTATACACCACTAATCACTGTACACAGTAAAATAATTTATATTGAACATATACTATTAATCACATTATTTAACAATACATATTTTAATCTATAAAACGTATAATATTATAATAAGTCATAGCCCATAATATACCATTGAATCATTGCTATTTCACAAAAATGACAAAACATGCATATTTGAAATTAAAACCGTGTCTATGAAATACTTGTAGAAACTTTCTTCTAAATTTTTTAATCTATTTAGCTATACAATTGAAAAATTTCTAAATTTTTAATTTCAAAATAATTTAAAATTTTTCTAGATTTGTATGAATATTGTCAACATTTGAACTTTAAATGATTGTAAAAAAAAAATCCATGCCTCTTTATCTTTAATGTATTTTAACTGCTATTATAACAACTTATTAAAGACCTTGTATTAAATTTTTTGCTGATTCTGAGCGGGGACGGTATGTCAGTCTAGGTATAAGACATATTATATACTTATCTGTGGTATTAAAAAAAATTGACCTATAATATCCATTGATAACTTATAACGCGTTATACATCAACAACAAACCCTGATACTATCATAGATATATAAAATAGTGTACTTTAGCAAATTCAAGTACCCACGAATAATATTATACAATCACAACGAAATAACTAAAATGGTTATTCTAGGTTTTTTTTATGTAATTTCATCCCAATCTGAACTTAAAATGACTATAAAAATAAACTGTGCGTATGTATTCTTTAGATTTTTTTAACAGAATAAACTACTTACGAGGAATCTTTTTTTAAATTTTCAATTCTTAGATATTAAAGTTGAACATTTTATAAATTTTTAACTACAAAATAATTATTCAATTTTAAATTTGGTAAATTTTGTCAAAATTCGATCTATAAATGCTTATAAAAAAAATTGTGCTTATGTATTTTTAATATTTTTCAACTGATAATGTAATGATATATCAGGAGATTAAATTTTTACACTTTTTGGACCAACAGATAAAACTTTATTGATATTTATAGAAAAAAAAACTAAAAAAATTGAAAAATTGAAAATGTCCGTGAACAGCTCGAAAAGAGTCAAAATATTTTAAAAATTTTATGCTGTATAGGAAATGCTAATATAAGCATTCAGTGAAATTTTCATGTATCTACAGTTATTTGTTTTTGAATTACACAAAATAAGGAAATCGCTACATGAGAAATCGAGTGAATTTCCAATGTTGTAAAAAATTGAATTTCAAACTCTCATAAAAATTTAATTTGACTCTCGTATAAACATTTTTTTTCTTATAAAGGTAGATAATTTTTTAATGAATCTTGTATTACATTTTAAAATCTTAGACAAGCTTTTTTAACCAACAAATAAAATGTTATTGATATTTTTAGAAAAAAACTAAAAAAATGGAAAATGAAAATGTCCCTAAACAGTTCAAAATAAATCAAAATATTTTGAAAATGATATCGTGTATAGAAAATGCAAGTATAAACAATCAGTGAACATTTCATGTATCTACGGTCATTTGTTTTAAAGGTACACCAAAAACCAAATTCAATTTTGTGAAAAATCGATTTTGCTTAAAAATTCCGGTTTTTCCTTAATTTTTCTTTTGTTTTTCTTGACGCTTTTGAAAATTACTGAGAATTTTAAATTTTGACCTCCCCAATGCACCAACGATATTCACTTTCCAATCGAACAAGATATTGAAGTTGAAAATCGAAACATTATTGACTACTTACCGTGTACACAGACACAAAAAAAATAAAAAAAAACATACATCATTGTATAATCAATACATTTATCGTTCCACTCAGAATCTAAAAATAAAAAATAAAAAAAAAAACATCCAAGATAAAAGTGGACATAAAAAAGGGTTCCTCTGATAAAAAAGTTTAAGAAACGCTGCCCTAGAGTAAAATAAAGTTGACTAGAGATTTTGCAAAATAATATTTGACTCTACGGTACCTACCTATGTAGTATAATAATATTTCATTGTTAAAACATTTGAACACTATTGTTAATAATTATTAATCAGGTACATGGAGGATTTAGTTTATGCTAAGAAAGACCACAGCCAACGGGCTTGGCTAAAAACGCTTCAAGGTCTGGCTCAAGGCATCCAATGTTTTGGCGGTGAAATACCATTTTATTTCTGTTCCGGTTGGATAATCAGGAAGATGGGTCACATTAACTGCATGGCCATAGTGATGGGAGCCAGGATATACGTCAATAGATAGCGGATAATTGATAGCGCGACAATTGATAGCGGTCAATTTATAGCACGTAAATTGATTGCGAGCGACTTTTGATAGTTTGACAATTTGTAACATACTAAAGAATTAGATGACCAAACAATTATCAAAAAAAAATATACTATATAGTAATAAATATTGCAATCCATAATTAAAATTATATATAAAAATCTTTATTAACTAAAAATTATCAAGTATAATATGTTATAACTTATAAGTCATAATTTACGTGTCATACTCATAATTAAAATTTAGCTGCCTAAAAAAAATATATTATAAACATTTTATTAAAATTATTAAGTATAATATTTTATAAGTCATTTTACATGTCTGTCATAATTAAATTTTTTTCGAAATGGTACACGAAACCATCACCAACTAATATATTTGAACCTCTTTCACTTTTTACATATTTTAAAGACATTTTAAAATTACTATATTATATAGGCAATTGTTAGAAGTAGTACTGTTGTATGGTGTTGTACCGACTGACAACTGATATAGTTTATGGTACAGGTACTACAGTGTAGGTATTGAATTGTCTCATTATCTATATTGCCCATATTATTTTAGATAGTAATATCTATTAAGTTTCCAATCATGATATATTTTATCGGTTTTATTTGGTTTTTTTCGGTTAATAATTGTTTGATTATTGAATTCTATACGACGCTACGAATTGTCATACTATCAAAAGTCGCTCGCGATCTATTTACGCGCTATAAATTGACGAGGGGTTGTGTGTTCGAATGAAATATGTTCGAATGAAAAATGTTCGAAAAAGCATATGTTTGGATGAATTTTTGTTCGAATGAATTTTAGTTCGAATAATATTAATAATAATTAATAATATGAATAATGTTATATATTATTAATATATTAACATATATTAAATTATTAATTTCTTTATAAATCTCTTTTCTTATTAAATCTATAGGTATATCGTCAAGTAAAATAAACATTTAAAAAACTAATAATTAATGTATAAATTATTTAAATTATTATATAATATTATTTTAAAAAAATGTTTGTATAAATGTATATATATTAAAGTTAAAAGTTTAAATTGTACGCAATGCCTCTTAAAAACTCAATGTTATTTTGATTACTATTTTTAAATCTTAAAACTAAATTTTTAATTCTATCTTCATGTTGTTGTCGGGATACCTTTATTTTTTTTTTGCAATTCTGCCTTGAATAAATTGTTCAATTAAGCTTTCGTTCTCGTTCTGCATTTTTTGAAGAAGTGTTATGAATTTATAAGCACCTGGATGTTTCGATATCAACCTAGTATAATATTATATTATAAAATATAAAATATATAAATTTTACCAATTTTAAAATTACCTATTTAAACGACTATGCCAAGATTCAGTGATATTAGTAGTGCGTGGCAATTCATATTCAATTGTCGCGCTACCAATTATCCGCTATCTATTGACGGGACACCGGGAGCCATGGCTATCCGGTTGTATCTTTACACAGTCATCTGGAATCCAGCTTGGATCATTGCAATAGAGCTATTGAATGGCGTGTCGTATGCATTGGGAACGTCGGTGAAAATGTGAAAATTATGTCACCCGAGGACTCCACGAACACTGTAATCGGGATATTAGTACTTTTCGATGGCATTGGTAAACTATAGAAATTGTTTTATACACTTGAGATTTGATACACTGCATCGATGACTAGATACAATCTACAAATCAACTTTCCCAGTTATTTATTTTTTAAATGTTTTCATTACTTAAAATATTTCTGGTTTAATCGATATACATGGGTACTTAAATCCTAAGTGAAGGAAAAACTTCAATTGTATTGGTATCAATTTTTTTGCTTACATTTATATTGAACATCTTTAAAATGTAATTTAAACTTAATAGAATTATTTTATAAAAACATTTTTATAACTAAATATATTTACAGCACTTTTTATAAAAAATATGACGTGTTCTTTCGAATGAAATTAACAATTCCTTAAGATATAAGTTTATATTCGGCAGTGGCGCGTATAAAAAAAAAATGGTGTTCCTCAAATAATTTGAATTGACCTACCCCTCATAATACTGTTATACCGACCTATAAAATTTACTATTTTTCTTCTATCAATACCCACCCACCCATATTTAAGGTGCTGCCTGAGCAATACTTGGACCCCATGTTACACGCCACTGCCCCTCATTCATACTTTAACATTTTATAAAAATTAGGTAGGTAATAAAAGCAGAGAAAAACTAGTATTTTTACTATTCAAACAATATCAAGTTTTTAATTAATACAAGACATTTATTTAATTTGCTTGAAGACATTTTTTTTTTTTTTGAGAAAGGTAGACAAATTCTTTATTAATCTTGTATTACGTTTTAAAATCGTAGGGTTCAAATAGAAAAGTTTTTATGAATTTCCAACTCAAAATAATTTGCACATTTTTGTGAATTTTACGTATTTTGTCTATTTTTGAACTTTAAATGCTTATAAAAAAGTAGTTTCTATTTATTTTTAATATTTTTCATCTGTCTTTTAAATAATATATTAAGAGCCTATTAATAAATTTAATTGGAATTTGAAGTTTTATTTTAAGATTTTTACATGATTTTTATATATATATAACAAACTATAACTATAAAGGTACAGGTAACCAAATATATAATCTAAACCTTATTTTTGGAAACAATTGCACTTCCAGATTAAAGAAGTACAATACGATCAGTTCTATCTGTAAAACTTTTTTACAATCCTTTAAAATGTATATTGTTCATTAAACCAAATTTATAATAGAATTTGTAGGTATCAAAGTTATTAAAAATTTAAAAAAATTGTTGCATTTTATTAGTTCATTATTTATACTTTTTTAGGGCATACCTAATATCATATTTTTTAAGGTATTTAAATCCAATTCCTAAATTTATTGCTAAGTATAATTTATGATATTATTGTTATTAATGTGATTTATTTAACTATTAGTAATAAGAACAGTAGGTTAAATTAATTTTTTTCCGAAAATATTACATTTTAAAATGTAATTGTGTTTATAGAATATAATAGTTAATAATAAACTTTACAAATTTAAAATACTTATACCCACGAATAATATTTTTAAATTACAAAAGAATATCTAAAATCGTTATCCTTCTTTTAAATATCTAATTTCGACCAAATTTGAACTTAGAATGAGTATAAAAAAAGTATTGTGCTTGTACCTGTATTTTTTAGCTCAAATAAATCGTGTGTCAAATTTTCAAGCTTGGGCTATAAAAGTTAAAGGCATTTTAAAAGTTAATACATACTACAAAATAATTTACGAATATTCTCGATCTTCATGATTTTGTCAACATTTTAACTTTATATACCAAAAATCATGACTTTCAGGTACATTTTTTTTTGTTATCGCTAAAATCCCTTAAGAGGAACCTTATATTAAATTGTTGTTGGAAAGTAGTCATATATTGATGTAATTAATGAATAGTATTAAGTAATTTTTTTAAATAACCCAACTATTAGAGTATAATTATTATCAATTATTTAAATATAATACATTATCTTTTGTGTGTAATAATAGTTATAAGCCAAATACATGACAAAAATACAACAAAAGTTCCTGTTAGTTTCATTTCAATCTATATGTATCAATTTAGGAAAATATTGAATAGGTTCATAGTTCGCCACAAAATATTATCTTATAATAATTATAATATGCTCTAAACTTAACACTCAAAAATATAAAATATGTATGAACATTAATGTTTCGAAGTTTTTGCATTGTGAAACGAATTTTGTGTTTAATTAGCATACCATACAACCAGGAAAACATGGAAATGTATGAAAGTCCTTTAGTGTAATTATTATTATGTACCGAACTGACGATTATTCGAAAAATCAATTTATAATGACAACGCATTTATCAGGAATCTGTTATCTCTTCACAATATGCTTGCACAAAATGAATTTATATGCATACAATATTAATATATTTTATTATGATTTGTTGACGTGTTGTTACTAGTGGTTACTGGTGGCATATCTACCTCCCCACCCCACGGAGACCAAATTGTGTACAAAATACAACAAGTATATAATAAAATGAATATATTATGCGTATACTGAATATTATGTACAAACATTCAATTCTTTATATCCCACCCCCCCCCTCGATAAAAAAAATCAAAGTTACGCTCAGGCGATTATCTAGAATTTAAAAAGGGGAGGGGCCGACAAAATAATGTACCTAAAGTACATAAAAGCATGGGCATTTAGTTTAAGTTTTGAAATATTTTAATTACCAAAGTAATAGTCTAAGGAGGGGGGGCTTCAGCCCCCATAAGTCCCCCCTTGTATCCGTGCCTGGATACACTATACTGGTTTCTAGATAGTTAGTTTGAATAGATATTTAAATTCCGTATATATTATGCGGTTGCATTGGCAGCTAATTTTATAATAATTATTTATTTATTAAAACAATTCCGACCACAAAAATATTACACAAAAACAAAAAAGTTATAATTACAACTGAAGAGAGTTGGTCACCCCTCCAAGCCAATATGGCTATCATGCGAATATAGAGTTCCAATCAATTAATTTAATGTCTAATACATGTATGAAAAATTGAAGTTTTACGTTTAAATATATAACTGTTCATACGTCATAACTAGGGCTGGGATTTTAATGCCCTAAAAAATCCCGAAAAATGTCCTAAAAAAAATGCTTTTATTACCTAAAAACTCTAAATAATGCCCTAAAAAACACCGAAAAATACTCTAAAAAAATGCTTTTATGATCTAAATATTTTTTTTTTTTTATAATTTTAGTATAAATTACAATAAAAAGTTTAAAAAAATGCATTACAAAAATCTATTACAAGTGTAAGCTGTCAATACATAGTTTTAGTATACAAAACTCGTTCTGAACGTCGAACGATATTATCGGACCGATTTAAGATTACCGATTTAAGATTATTTAACAGGGAATGCGGGTAGAGGTTACTCAAACCTTGTCCGATAATATAATATGAATTACGATTTACAAATACCTACTTATAATCTGTTATATTTATTTAAAAACCATGTTGGTGTAAAAATCTTAAAATGAAATTTCAAATTCATACTTGGTTTCCAAAAACTTAAAAAATGCTCCAAAAACTCTTAAATGCCCTAAAAAACTAAAAAATGCAAAATAAACTTTCTTATCCTCATTCAAATGTACATAAAAAAAATTTGTGACAAGATGAGCATTGCACAGTAAGCTTAGGAAAACAATGCAAAGTGCATCGAAATCCCAGCCCTAGTCATAACTATAGTAAATCAATTTAATATAATTTATATACAATAAAAATCTCAACAATATTGTGTACAATGGTATCATAATATGATTTATGTTTTGCAATTTTTTTGCTGTTGGTAGTGAGTGGACCCTATATATTTTATACATGGATAGAGTTTTTCCAAAGTGATTACTCAGATAAATATTTTATTTTATTTTAACAAACCATAGCACACATTTAACTTTTGTTGATGTTTGAAATGTTTAGAGGCCATAGGTAATGCAAATTGCAAATGATACACGTAAAAATAATGTATACATATAGTGTATACGTATACAATTTTTACAAGTCAATTTTTCAATTTGAAATTTAACTTTGATTTGATTCGTTATTCAAAAACATTATACCTAGATACCTAACATAATTTTAAAATGGATTATATTTTACAGGTGAATCTTTAGGTAGTCTACTGGGCGGATTTTTATTCGGATCATACGGTGGAGTGTGGTCGTTTCGATTTTTCGCCTACAGCTCTGCTTTGATGTGCTTTTTAAACATACTAAGCAATCGTTTTGGGTTGACTAAAGATTTGATGAATAATAATTTTGTCGCAGTGCCTATGACAGAAAATAATCAGACAAATGACGACGCTGATATCAAAATTTAATTTAATGATTTGTTTGTTTTATTTTATATAAAATTGCAAAAAAAAAAAATGGAATGTTATTATGCCGAAAAATTCTAATATAATGAAAAACGAATAATGCTTTATATAATAGTATATTAACTACATCATAGGCGCAATTTGAAGATTTTACTGGGGGGGGGGGCTGGACAAATATATATGAAATAGACTCGTGGGGGCTTCGCCCCCGACACCCCCCTTCAGCATATCTATTGAAGTATTACTGGATTTTTGTATTATGTTTCATTGAGTTGACACACTACGATTATTAGTAATTTGTTTACTTTAGATACTCCTTTTAAAATAAAAGATACATGATTTCTCACTCCATACACCCATCCAGAAACACAATAAAATACACTTTCAAATGTCTTAAACAATTAAAACAAAAAATTAATACATTTGGATATTAATATTGAATTTTATTATTAAAAAGAGAATCTACGATCTTTTTTAGAAAATTTGTCTAAAATATTTTCTGTACTAATTGTATTATTTGAAATATCTCTTTCTATGTGTATTAAAGAGAGATTTTTAAATCTCTCTTGGTGCATAGAAGTTCTAAGCCATGTTTTAATTCTTCTCATTGCTGAGAACGACCTTTCACACGTAGCCGAACTTACAGGAATGGATAATGCTACTTGTAATAGTGAGTAAAAATTATGATAGACAGATTTATCTAATAATAGTTTCTTCAAATCTTCCAACTCAACATTTTCATGTTTATTTAAACGAAAAATACAGTTCTTAGCTACTAACATTTTCGATTTAAGCGTTACAAATCAACATTACATAGCTTCTACAAAAAGCAAAATAAAACAATTTTTCTTTTAATAATATACTAGGTATATTATTATATTATTTAAATATTCTAATTGTTACTTTGTAGTTGTCTATGAAAAATGAACTTTCATCAAAGTTTAGTTTTGTAAAACTATCAATAGCCATTGCAATTTGTAGGCTTTCTAATTTATAAAAATTATATATAATCGTGAATGTAACCGCGATATCAGAGCGTTAGCCGTCGTTTAGATTTTAACACAGATATATAAACATACATAATATATCTGTGGATTTTAATGAAAATTCTTATAAATTTTAAAAATGTCATACATTAATCTGTGACACTATATTTTAAACAATTATTAATATTTATTATGTCAATCAACATTGATTTTATTTGTAACTAATTGTACTATTTGTCACCGCTCACCATATTAGGGGGGGGGGTAAAGAAGTATTGGGGGGGGCTAATTTATGAACTACATTAGAAAATTTTAAAATAATTCATGCTAACTTATAGTACAACTTGGTGATAATATTATTATTATATATACCGTGTGTCCCAAAAATCAGGGGCCACTTTACTACTCATTACCATGTAAATATTTTTCAATTCTGTTTGCGGGACATTAAACTAGACTAATGGATCGTACATTTCTTTGACTCACAATGTTTTTAACTCATGTATCTTGCGCATGCGCAATAAAACTTACATTTTTTTAAATGGCAACCCGTAATTTTAATATCATATTCAGGTTCATCGATTTTTTTCAAGTCATTTTGATGTATCAACTTATGTCCTAAACCCAAAATTGACTAAACTAGAGCTAAGTAGAATTTAAATAATTAAGAAATTCAATTTAATTAATTTTTTTTTCTAACTGTAAATTTTTCCGTAATTTTTTTCTTCTAAACACCATGAAACAAACAAACAAACAAACAAACAATCAAAATTATTATTATTAAACTGATTACCTAACTATTTACTATTTATGAATTATTATCTTATTTTATTATTACACATTATAAAATAACATAGTTTAAACATGTATTTTCAAGAAACAACATTTCTATTTTATTTTTTTTACCATTACTATACATTTTTATTTACAATTTAATTTACAGAAATTACAGACATAAACTATTCAATAAACTGTTCGAAAGTCCCTCTATCGTGTAAATTGCATGCCTCAAATCGACGTAAACATTCACGATTAGTTGCTGCCAGTATTTGGTTTTCGTTTAGGAGGTAACATGCGTGTGTAATTTTATTCTTTAAATCTTGGATGCTGATTGGAGGATCAGCATACACAACATTTTTCAAGTGTCCCCACAAAAAAAATCTAACGGTGTTAGATCTGGTGACCTTGGGGGCCACTCTACTGGTTCATGTGTTGCAATAAATTTTTCGCCAAATCTTACTCTCAAAAAATAGTAAATAGTTAATTAGTTTAATAATAATAATTTTGATTGTTTGTTTCACCGTGCTTAGAAGAAAAAAATAAGTAGGTACAGTTAGAAAAAAAATTAATTAAATTGAATTTTTAAATTATTTAAATTCTACTTAGCTTTAGTTTAGTAAATTTTGGGTTTAGGACATAAGTTGATACATCAAAATGGCTTGAAAAAAATCGATGAACCCGAATATGATATTAAAATTACGGGTTGCCATTTAAAAAAATGTAAGTTTTATTGCGCATGCGCAAGATACATGAGTTAAAAACATTGTGAGTCAAAGAAATTTACGATCCATTAGTCTAGTTTAATGTCCCGCAAACAGAATTGAAAAATATTTACATGGTAATGAGTAGTAAAGTGGCCCCTGATTTTTGGGACACACGGTATATTATGTAAAAAGCGGGGTATCGTCGACGACGATCGATGACGGTTAAGATATCCAAATACATAATATAGCTTTAAATTAATATATAATAACTCTGTAAAGAAAAGTTTATTGTTGTGGTGCAACTAACATGACTAATCAGAATGATTGAACGAATCATGTTTTTAAAATGCAATAAACAAATTTTTGATTATAAAAAATTTTTTCAGAAATAAAAAGTAAAAAGAATTTTTTTTTTGTATTTGAAAATTATTCAAACACTTCCGAAAATTATTTGAGTATTACTCAAATACTTTTAAAAAGTATTTTTTACAACACTGCTGAAAACCGTAAAAGAATCTCCTAGAAAAATTCATGGAATCGACCACGGATTTCTTCAGAAATCAAGATACGTTTTTTAATAATTTTATTAAAACACTAGTTCAATTTATGTTGTTTTAATACAATATGTGTATTTAGAAATTCGCGAAAAAAAAATCGCGAAAGTCAAAATCACGAAAAAAAAACAGCGAAAATAAAAATCGCGAAAGGTTTCAACAGCGAAAACAATAATAGCGAAAATTATTTTCGTTAGTGGGTATACCGTATGGCGTATACCTTTATAATATAATAAGTAATATAGATAATCAATAATGTAATTTTGTAATCTTGCGTCTTGGATCACTTAATAAAGATAAGCCGAGGTTGAACCTAACAACTGTCAAGTTTTGTCATAGTAAATAATAGTAATAATGATACCTAGATAATCAATGTCATTTTGTACTTTGTACAAATCGCCAGTCACACCAGTCCGCATTACCGAGTCGTCCGTTCACCGTTGCCATATTCGTACGTACAGTTATTAACTCGTAACATTTTCGCAATGGAGTACATTAAAAGTCAAAAAAACAAAAATTTACTTAAATTTAATAGTTATTTATATAGGTTTGACAAAAAATATAAAAATACCATGTATTGGAGATGTACTGAAGAACTATGTAAATCGCGCCTTAACTTAAAAAACGACGAAATTGTAAAAGGACCTAGTGAACATAACCATACTATTTCAAATTTAGAAATTGAACGACGTGTTTGTATAGACAAAATGAAAATTCGAGCTCTATCATCTCAAGTTAATCCACATCAGATCGTTTCAGAAGCCTCAACATTGTGTTCGCAAGCCGTTCACGGAGCTCTCCCTCCAGTAAGTCATATTAAACGCACTTTGTGTCGAATACGACAAATTAATAGTTCTGCTCCATCTAACCCATTTACTATCACAGATATAACCATACCCGATAAATATTCCCATACTATTGATGGTCGCACATTTTTAATAAATGACATTGAACCAGTTGAAAGTCGGATTTTAGTGTTTGCTACGAAAAAAAATTTAGATTTACTGTCTAAATCTGATCATTGGTTTGCAGATGGAACTTTTAAGTCATGTCCTCCATTATTTACACAAGTATACACGATACATGTTATAAAGCATAATTTGGTAATACCAGTAGTTTTCGCTTTAATGCCAGATAAAACGCAAAGTTCGTATGAAAGGTTGTTTTCGGCCATCAAAACACATAATATTAATTTAAATCCAAAAACAATTATGACTGATTTTGAACGGAGCTCATTAAACGCATTTAAAATACTATTTCCGAATACTGAACAAAATGGCTGTTTTTTTCATCAAACACAATGTGTTTGGCGAAAAATCCAAACTATTTCTGGAATGGTAGAAAAGTATAAAACAGACTCAGAGTTTTCATTGCAAGTCCGTTACTTGTCTGCCTTGGCTTTTGTTCCGGAAAATGACGTAATTGACGCATTTGAGACATTGTGTGAAAGTACGTATTACACTAATAACGAAGATGTGTTAGAACCACTTATTTCCTATTTTGAGGATACATGGATTGGTCGTCCAAATAGACGTAGAAGGAGAAATCCCAGATTCCCTATTTCACTGTGGAACTGCTTTAGATCTACTATATCTGGTTTACCCAGAACAAATAATTATGTTGAAGGATGGCATAGAGGCTTTAATAACTTATTGAGTTCGTGTCATCCAACAATATGGAAATTTATTGAAGGAATTCAAAAGGAACAGAGCTTAAATGAAATGAAAATAAATCAGTACATAGCGGGCACGGTCGAACCATCCAAAAAACGCAAAAGGGACACACTTAAAGATTTAGTTAATGACTACGAAAATAGGGATAGACTAGAATACCTAAGGGGTGTTGCCTATAATTTAAAGTACCAAATTTAATCATTATTTATTGTATTTATTATTATTTATTTATTTAATTTTTCAAATATTTTAAATTTATATACTTATATATTGCAATTTTAGGAAAAATATCAAATTTAAATTGTAATTTTTTATAGTATTTTGACGTATTTTAATGTTTTTACGAAAAATATACCGAAAAGAATATTTTAATTTTCGCTATTATTGTTTTCGCTGTTAAAACCGTTCGCGATTTTGACTTTCGCGATTATTTTTTCGCGATTTTAACTGGCACCCGTGTATTTAGTATTTATATAATATAGCATTTTTTTTTTCGTAACATTTCTATAACATTTTTCCGGTCAACAATTAAAAAACATAAATTGATTAGTAATAACACCATTTATGTAAATTTAAAAAAATTTCCAAATAGTTATAAGTGTAGAAAATAATGACTGTGAACACTTTAATAAATAAATAAACCGCGCGCTGTTGCGGTTTGGTAGCGACGATGCGGATCCGTCTGGCACAAAATTACGTTCATTTGTACGGTACCGTCTACACTGACCGTTTTTCGGTTGCCGTTATTTTTTGAATTACCAGTTTTTTAAAAATGTATTTATTAAATTTATATATTTAAAAAATATTTTCAATCAAAAACATGTATTCAACTGAAAGATTGATAACTGAGGTCCAAAACTACCCATGTATTTGGGATATGACCTCTAATGAGTACATGAATAAGGGCCTCAAAATCTCAGCTTGGATGAAAGTAGCCGAAGCAGTATATTATTTGGAATGGGAGAACCTAGGAACTGCTGAAAAAGAAGAAAAAGGTAAAACAATTAATCATCTATTTTTACTATCAATAAGTTAAGTAGTTATAAATAGATAAATAAAATAATACTATTGAATAAAATAGTAAAAGTAAATTTCCAAATAAATAATAATAGACCTAATACATAGGTATTCGTATCTTTTTAGATATTAGATACTTTACATATAGGTTAATTTACCTGGATACTTTACCTCAGTTATAATAACAGTACATATAATAATAATAATAATAATAATAATAATAAAATATCATAATATTATATTATAATATGACGTTTTAGTATACAAAATAATTATTATTTGATGCATATAATTTATACAATTAAATTAAAATATATGGTGATGTCATATACACAAAAAAAATAATTAAAAAGTCATTATATTATATTAAATCAAATATATAGGTACGTTTTTCTAAAGCATTCTGTATTGGAAAGGTACAGCTCTATGTTGTTTTAATACAATATGTGTATTTAGAAATTCGCGAAAAAAAAATCGCGAAAGTCAAAATCACGAAAAAAAAACAGCGAAAATAAAAATCGCGAAAGGTTTCAACAGCGAAAACAATAATAGCGAAAATTATTTTCGTTAGTGGGTATACCGTATGGCGTATACCTTTATAATATAATAAGTAATATAGATAATCAATAATGTAATTTTGTAATCTTGCGTCTTGGATCACTTAATAAAGATAAGCCGAGGTTGAACCTAACAACTGTCAAGTTTTGTCATAGTAAATAATAGTAATAATGATACCTAGATAATCAATGTCATTTTGTACTTTGTACAAATCGCCAGTCACACCAGTCCGCATTACCGAGTCGTCCGTTCACCGTTGCCATATTCGTACGTACAGTTATTAACTCGTAACATTTTCGCAATGGAGTACATTAAAAGTCAAAAAAACAAAAATTTACTTAAATTTAATAGTTATTTATATAGGTTTGACAAAAAATATAAAAATACCATGTATTGGAGATGTACTGAAGAACTATGTAAATCGCGCCTTAACTTAAAAAACGACGAAATTGTAAAAGGACCTAGTGAACATAACCATACTATTTCAAATTTAGAAATTGAACGACGTGTTTGTATAGACAAAATGAAAATTCGAGCTCTATCATCTCAAGTTAATCCACATCAGATCGTTTCAGAAGCCTCAACATTGTGTTCGCAAGCCGTTCACGGAGCTCTCCCTCCAGTAAGTCATATTAAACGCACTTTGTGTCGAATACGACAAATTAATAGTTCTGCTCCATCTAACCCATTTACTATCACAGATATAACCATACCCGATAAATATTCCCATACTATTGATGGTCGCACATTTTTAATAAATGACATTGAACCAGTTGAAAGTCGGATTTTAGTGTTTGCTACGAAAAAAAATTTAGATTTACTGTCTAAATCTGATCATTGGTTTGCAGATGGAACTTTTAAGTCATGTCCTCCATTATTTACACAAGTATACACGATACATGTTATAAAGCATAATTTGGTAATACCAGTAGTTTTCGCTTTAATGCCAGATAAAACGCAAAGTTCGTATGAAAGGTTGTTTTCGGCCATCAAAACACATAATATTAATTTAAATCCAAAAACAATTATGACTGATTTTGAACGGAGCTCATTAAACGCATTTAAAATACTATTTCCGAATACTGAACAAAATGGCTGTTTTTTTCATCAAACACAATGTGTTTGGCGAAAAATCCAAACTATTTCTGGAATGGTAGAAAAGTATAAAACAGACTCAGAGTTTTCATTGCAAGTCCGTTACTTGTCTGCCTTGGCTTTTGTTCCGGAAAATGACGTAATTGACGCATTTGAGACATTGTGTGAAAGTACGTATTACACTAATAACGAAGATGTGTTAGAACCACTTATTTCCTATTTTGAGGATACATGGATTGGTCGTCCAAATAGACGTAGAAGGAGAAATCCCAGATTCCCTATTTCACTGTGGAACTGCTTTAGATCTACTATATCTGGTTTACCCAGAACAAATAATTATGTTGAAGGATGGCATAGAGGCTTTAATAACTTATTGAGTTCGTGTCATCCAACAATATGGAAATTTATTGAAGGAATTCAAAAGGAACAGAGCTTAAATGAAATGAAAATAAATCAGTACATAGCGGGCACGGTCGAACCATCCAAAAAACGCAAAAGGGACACACTTAAAGATTTAGTTAATGACTACGAAAATAGGGATAGACTAGAATACCTAAGGGGTGTTGCCTATAATTTAAAGTACCAAATTTAATCATTATTTATTGTATTTATTATTATTTATTTATTTAATTTTTCAAATATTTTAAATTTATATACTTATATATTGCAATTTTAGGAAAAATATCAAATTTAAATTGTAATTTTTTATAGTATTTTGACGTATTTTAATGTTTTTACGAAAAATATACCGAAAAGAATATTTTAATTTTCGCTATTATTGTTTTCGCTGTTAAAACCGTTCGCGATTTTGACTTTCGCGATTATTTTTTCGCGATTTTAACTGGCACCCGTGTATTTAGTATTTATATAATATAGCATTTTTTTTTTCGTAACATTTCTATAACATTTTTCCGGTCAACAATTAAAAAACATAAATTGATTAGTAATAACACCATTTATGTAAATTTAAAAAAATTTCCAAATAGTTATAAGTGTAGAAAATAATGACTGTGAACACTTTAATAAATAAATAAACCGCGCGCTGTTGCGGTTTGGTAGCGACGATGCGGATCCGTCTGGCACAAAATTACGTTCATTTGTACGGTACCGTCTACACTGACCGTTTTTCGGTTGCCGTTATTTTTTGAATTACCAGTTTTTTAAAAATGTATTTATTAAATTTATATATTTAAAAAATATTTTCAATCAAAAACATGTATTCAACTGAAAGATTGATAACTGAGGTCCAAAACTACCCATGTATTTGGGATATGACCTCTAATGAGTACATGAATAAGGGCCTCAAAATCTCAGCTTGGATGAAAGTAGCCGAAGCAGTATATTATTTGGAATGGGAGAACCTAGGAACTGCTGAAAAAGAAGAAAAAGGTAAAACAATTAATCATCTATTTTTACTATCAATAAGTTAAGTAGTTATAAATAGATAAATAAAATAATACTATTGAATAAAATAGTAAAAGTAAATTTCCAAATAAATAATAATAGACCTAATACATAGGTATTCGTATCTTTTTAGATATTAGATACTTTACATATAGGTTAATTTACCTGGATACTTTACCTCAGTTATAATAACAGTACATATAATAATAATAATAATAATAATAATAATAAAATATCATAATATTATATTATAATATGACGTTTTAGTATACAAAATAATTATTATTTGATGCATATAATTTATACAATTAAATTAAAATATATGGTGATGTCATATACACAAAAAAAATAATTAAAAAGTCATTATATTATATTAAATCAAATATATAGGTACGTTTTTCTAAAGCATTCTGTATTGGAAAGGTACAGCTCCATCAGCCATAAAATAATCAGCAAAATTGTCTCTTACGTCTATTCCACTTCTGTTAACATTTCTACCACGTGTTGTCAAATTATCCAAATTATGCACATCAGTTTCTTCATCATAATTATACCCATCCCTCTTTCGAACAAAATTATGGAGAACACAACATGCTTTTATGATATCATCGCAAAAATTTGGTTCCACTAAAATCGTTGTGTGCAAAACTCGCCATTTATTGGCCAAAACTCCGAAAGCACATTCGACTGTACGTCTTGCCCTCGATAACCTGTAGTTAAACACCCGACGAGTATTATTAAGTCCACGACCTGGAAATGGTCGTAACAGATTTGCGTGAAGACCAAACGCTTCATCAGCAACAAAAACAAATGGTTGAATATTGTTTTCAGTTAAAGGCAATGCGTCTGGGTCCGGAATTTGAAGTTGTTGCGAGTATAACATTTTTCCAAATATACTCTGACGAAAAACGCTAGAATCGGCTTCACGACCATATGCGTCTATGTCTATGTATATGAAATTTAAATTAGCATCGACCACTGCCATTAATACTATTGAAAAATATTTTTTATAGTTGTAGAACAGAGAGCCGGAGTTTTCTGGATTTTTGCATCTGATGTGCTTACCATCTATAGCTCCAAGACAGTTTGGAAAATTGGTTTTTGAATAAAAAGTTTTAGAAATATCTATCCACTTATCTTTATTTGGTTTTGACATTTCTGTGGGTTGTAGAATCGACCATAAAACCTGACATGTCTCTCTTACAATTCCGTTTATTGTACTTTTTCCAATACGAAAGTCAAAATGCAACGCAGCGAAATGTGTCCCAGTTGATAAGTATCTGTTAAAATTTAACAAACACCTGTATTTTTAGTAGGTGATAAAATGTTTGGATATTTTTCAATGGGTTGACCAGTTGCCCCCCACGGATGTTATCGGGATTCAAAAATATACCAGTTTCCCTCGCATGTTATTATATATACGATTACAATATATAGCCCGTAAAATAGGGGAGGTAAATATACAAATAATAAATAAAATTATTTATAAAAATAAAGTAAAATAGTATAAAATGATAGAAAAAAAATTCATAATAAAAAATATATAATTATAATAACCGAAAATTAAGTGAAGCCATTTTATTATTAGTTATTTTACGGGCTATATATTGTAATCGTGTATATATTAACATCATATGAGGGCAACTGGTACATGCCCTTTTCAATGTCATGCAGCGTATCGTATTTAGGGTTTTGTCTTTGGGCCTGGTGGGGGGGATATGATTTTATCCTGTAGCCCCGCCTTTAAAGTTAGATGCCTTAAGTTAGGTCCCAAAAACGTTTGAATAATAAATACAGTCCATGGGGGAGAGGGTTGATCCCCCCTCCGTAAATACGCCACTGACATCACGCAGTAATTATTGGAATGTTGTATTAAGATTCATTATTATGATAAAAAACGATTCTGAGCGAAGACAACCTAATTTTTTGGTAACCTGACAGTTTTATATATTAATATATTATATTTATAAATATTATATTTTATTTATATTTATGTATATAATATATATATTGTTTAATATATTTTAATAATAATATTAACATTTTAAAAAAATATTCATAGTTTTTTTTCGATTATTTTGAAAAGAACTGAGAATTTTTAATCCACCTAGGTATAAGAAATAGTCTTCAAAAATAAAACACAAAAATAAAAAAACACATCTTTGTAAAATCAATACCTACATTCATCGCTACGCTCAGAATCTAAAAATCATATTATAATTTATAATAGTGTTAATACGTAATATAAAATATAATTACCTTAATTTCTAAACATTATATTTAATTTAGTAAAAGAGTTGAAGAATAAAAAATGGAAACATGTTCGTGATGCATATTTAAAGTATATTTCGGAAGAGAAAATTGTTAGAAGTGGATCGGAAGGTACAAAAAAAAACCTTATGCATACGCACAAATTATGTCATTTTTAAATACGACTACTAACAAAAGGAAGTAAGTGAATTTATTAGTTTTATTTTTTTTTTTTTAATTGCTCATTTACAATTATTGGATAATATTAAATGTTTTTAATTATATGACTCCCCTAAGTTAGAAGGTATCCACATTGGTAGGCCTCCCTCCTCACGCCATTTCATGTTATGTTCCTATTATATATTATCAAATTTTATTTATGCTTCTATATTAGTTATGAAAATCAAACAATCATTATTATTAATTTAATCAATAATTTTAAACATACATTTATATTTTATTTTTAGAACAACTGATAATTTTGAAAATGTTGAAGACGATACAGAACGTCAAAGTTTAAATGATATGGATGATGATACCTCTGAGACACCAGCTAACGTTTCATCTACTTTTATTAGTCCACATCAAACTTAAAAAAAAACAAGAAAAATCCAATTACTCCATTTCAAAGTAATTTACTTGAACACCTAAAAAAAAATGAAGAAATGACATCAAATCCAGACATGAACATTGTTATGTCGTTTCTTCCCTACATGAAGTTATTAAATGAGGAGCAGAAATTAGAATTTCACCTTAACAGCCTTCAATATTTAAAACATATTATAAAAAATCCAAATAAACCCGTACTACATGAACCACAACTTCAGTATCCCATTCCAGCTGCTCCTTTAAATTTTAATAATTATACAATGAACCAAAATACATCTTCTAACTTGCAATATAATTCCAGGCCATACTTAAATGCTCAACCATACTCATATTCAACTTATACACAACCTAATTATCCTCATAATTCATCGTCCTCTTATTTAGATCACACTGTCCAATACACACCCACGCCTACGTCATCGTCACAACCATCACCATCAAACCAGAAGCAATAAACATTTTGTATTATATTTTTTTATTATTTAATATAAATTTAAAGATATTGTACTTAGCAATTTTCTTGTGATATTTAAAATAAATAATTCATTTTTACTTCAAATAAATGTTTTGATATAAGTACCTACATCGTAATAAGTATCACTGTCCATTATTATATTAGCGGTTTGGGTGTAAATCGTCACCGAGCAAAGCAAAGATGTATTGGTTTTACAACTGAGTGTTTAACTGATGTTTAAAAAATAACATTTTCTGAAAATACCTATTTTTTTTTTTTATTAGAAAAAATGCTACGAACATACATTTTGAAGGAGGGTTTTGGTAGTTTGTAATTAATAAATTGAATCTAGTTTCTATTTTGTGGTGTCAAAAGTAGAAATTTACAAGTTACTTATTATACCAGCTACTATAATACTAAATAAATAATATTATGTGATGTGTTTTAGTGATAACATATTATTATACGTGTTATAGGTATAGATAAATTATAAAAATTAAACTAAAATCTTACCTCAAAGTCACAGTCAACCTTTCTTCCGGACTTATAGGATTTCGAAGGTGCGTAATTTCCTTCGTTAAATATGGTCGGACCTTTTCGAGTAGTTCTTCAAACGAGAAAATTGACATACGATAATAGTCAAAAAATTTCTCAGGATATTTTTTTAAAGTATTATAAAATACTTGAAATCGCATGTCGTGTTCTCTACTACTATGTATAGGATGAACCCAATACCTTCTGTGCTTATGTGCTGGTTCTTCAAGTTCACCAGCAGCTTCAAACATACAAATTATTTCCAGAAGAGAGCTCATTTCTATGTATAGTGATAATTCCAATTAAAATATTTTGTATCTGTACTCATAAATTAAATCGATTATATTTTGAATTTATAAACACTTACCTGATGTAAATATTTTTCTTAAATAATGTAAATTATAAAAACACGATTGATTTAATTATTAAATAGTACAAAATACAATATAGTAATATTAATAATTATAATAATATCCTTTAAAAAGTACAAGTGAACACGTTTGTTGCACCAAACAGACTGAATCGCCGAACAACATGTTGGATAGTTTGATTTTTGTGATTATATAACTTATAATATTAGATACATTTCGTTGAAATCAAAAATTAGTTTACTATTTATATTAAATTTCAAATTAACAACGATTCCCGCGCTTTTTAATCTTGCTTTTATAGGTACTCGGCCGTCGATAAAACGCCTAGTCTGAACGGTCGCGCCGATTGCGGTTCGGTCGTGATCGTTTTATCGGTCGCCGACAAAACGCATAGTCTGATCGAGCACTTAATACAAATCTTCTAGTACATTGTCACAATGGTAGTTAAAAAATATTAAAAATACAATAACATTTTTATTTTAAAAATCATTTAAAGTTAGAATTTTGACAAAATACCTAAAAATCATCAAAAAGTGCAAATTATTTTGTGTTAGAAATTAATAAAAAATTTCATTTTTAAATCTAAAATTTGAAAATTAATACAGGATTCCTAATAATTTTATATAATTTTATGAATAAAAAAAATCTACCGGAAAGACAAATTAATTTTTTATGAGCGTTTGAAATTTTTACAAGTTTGAATATTTACTAAATTACCTACTCATGTAGCGATTTTGTTATTTTATTGTAATTGAAAAACGAATAACTGTAAATACATGAAAATTTCACTGAATATTTTATTTTCATTTTCTATACAGTATAAAATGTTGAAAATATTTTGACTCGTTTTAAGGTGTTTGCGGACATTTTAAGTTTCCAGTTTCCAATTTTTTTAGTTTTTTTTTCATTAAATATGAATAACATTTTATTTGTTGGGTAAAAAAGCGTGAAAATTTAATATGAGGCACCTGGTATATTGTTAACTACAATAGCAGTTGGAAAATATTAAACATACAAAGGAAACATTTTTTTTATAAGCATATAAAGTTCGAATTTGGACAATGGTATATATCAAATTGAAAATTTAATAATTATTTCGTAGTAAAAAATTAAGAAATTTTCAAATTTTATAGCTAAGGATTGAAAATTTAAACAATGTTCCACGTACATAGGTTATTTATAAATTTTAATTACTATATTCACAATACTATGTCATCAAATATACGTCTTAGTTATATCATAGGTTGTCATACTATGCTCAGAATTGTTTTTTTTGTACAATGATATTATATCATTGAATTCAAATTTAACTCAATCCATTACAGTGACCCAATTGTAACCTGACGCAAAGCAAGTAGCAACATCCTTTTGTCCACCTTTTTTGTTGTTGTTGTTCAAAACGATGTTTTAAATAGAACAAATTGCTTTAGTTTTAACATGTTTTAAACCGTTTTATCCAGCGTTTTAAATATCCCACAATTTGTGAAAAAACAAATTTTTGTTTTTTTTTTCAGAAATGAAAAAATACACAAACTCTGCAGTAAAAATATTTATACAATAACATTTATCAATTTATAACTATATATTTTTTTTATAAAATAAATAAGAGTGGTAGTTCAATTTCTCTTAAAATATTAAATATATAAATAGGTACCTAACATAAATAATGAACTTTATCATTTAATTAAGACAATTTAAGACTATAAAAAGTAAAACATATTATACAACTAAAGATAATTAAATGTTAAAACAAGAACTAGAAGTTAAGTTTATTTTTCTAAATTTAACAACAATATTTGAACTAAATTTAAATCTCAAATTTTCTGTCTGGGTATACTAAGCATATAGGTACATAATCTAGATAGTAAATTATATTATTAGTTTTTAGCTATTAATTATTATTGAGTTTAATATCTTTGATAATATATTTTTTGTTCAAATCATTGAACTGCGTGATAAAATCAGGGTTCAAAGTACTAAGTCCATCCTATTAAAACCCAGTAAAAAACCCAACAAACAAAAAAATTAACGAACATTAGACCTTTGAACAATATATTTTATTTATATACATTTATCTCATATTATGTATATAATATATATAGGGCATAGGCATCTAATTGCTACAATCTATAATAATATTTATCTTACCTTAGTGGCTCATAATTTTGTTAAAGACCGGATTTCACGGATATTGCTAGAATTCTAGTTCATTCAGCACAATTTTAACATATTATTTATATTGCAATTTTGATATATTTTTATTGCGATTTTCACCTATTTTTAATGCAATTAAATCCGGTCTTTACTTATAATTAATTAATAAATGTTAAACTCATGTAAAAATGCCCTTAAGTTTCATGAAAACACGTAATTTCTGTCCATAGTTATCATACTCAATTGTTGTTCATTTTATTATACAGTAACAAATTGTAAAAAATAGTTAAGTAAAAAAAAAAAAAAAATGGAGGTCCCTAAATGTTTTCTTATACTATTGCATGTGATTGTACATATCAATGTATTTCTACAATTTATTTTGTTATTTGTCTTTCTTAATTTTACCATCTTAACTAGTTGACCATTATAACTAAATACATTTTCAAGCATGTCCTGCAAATATTTCAGTTAAGTACACACTGTTGCTCAACACCCATCTTCAATCAAAACTTGAACTTGATTCTTTTAAGGACTATAATTATATATATATTTTTTTTTTTTTTTTTGAAATAAATTTACAATCTGTACTTATTGGCACAATGAGTAAATGCGAAGCAGAGAAATATACATTCAAGGTTGTCAGACAATTAATTATTCAATCAGCATAGAAGGAAAATAAAAAGTTCACAATTACTAGGACGTAGAACATGAGGTATTTTGTGGAGAGCAGCCTACCATTAACTAAACTTTCGTCAGGAGGAACATCATAATAATATATATTTGAAATATTAATATTTAATGGTATCATAAGTATAACTATATATATAGGTAGATACTAATAGTATAATATAATTAATAGGTATATTACATTGTAATCTATTATAAATAATAAACATAAAATTAAAAAGTTTAGGTTTATGATTTTTATACTAAGTAATTTTTCATTATTTTTTCAAAATACAAATTATGTACCTACCTTTTATAATATCTAAGCTTGATAGTTGTTTGATAATTATAGGCTGTGGTATATTATGTGTAATATTCTTGAAGTTAAAATATTTTTAAATTATTAATAATTTAATGAATTATTTTTCAATCCAAAATAGTATTTTCATAATGGGACTATCAGTATTGCTATTGTTCATTAATACAAATTGAATATTTTTTAAACTAACTACTTTTGAATCATGGTTGGATGATAGGTACATAATAATATAGATAATATTAAGTAATAATTTCGGTAATAAGTACTAATAACTATGATGAATATGAATAAAAATTAGTAATTATTTACTAATTAATATTCTTCTATTCATCAATATTTTAATAGTTAGTTAGAGCCTATTAATATAAATCAAAATATTATTCATCGCTCCAATTAATTTTAAATCCATATCTAGCATATTATAGGTAAATCCATACATTAATTTATTGATTTACATATCTATTTATCTATATATATAAAAATGAATGTATGTCTGTGTGTCTGTGTGTCCATGTTACCATGGTTACCAAGGTTGCCATGGTTACTAAGGTTACCAAGATTTCATATCAATCTATATATATAAAAATGAATGTATGTCAGTGTGTGTGTGTGTGTGTGTGTGTGTGTGTGTCCATATTACCATGGCAACCATATCTGTATATAAAAAACAGTAAGCTGATTGACTGCTATCAACGCACAGCTCAAACCATTGGACGGATCTGGCTGAAATTTGGCATACAGATAGCTATTATAATATAGACGTGCGCTAAGAAAGGATTTGCCAAAATTCGCATTTTAAATAGGTGCTGAAACAGGGACATTGAGATTCACGATAGAAATTGGAAATTTTATTTTTATTTATTTATAGTTGCCATTGGTTACAGTCTACATTAGAAATTAGCATTTATTTATTGGTTGCCATTGGTTATTCGGGCAGATCAGGTACAAGCTTGCATCAAATCGAATTATTGAACAATGCTTACCAGGGTGGCAGAGTTGCACTTACCGCAGAAAATTACACCCAAAAGGAGTTCAACAATCATAATTTTTTTAAGAGTTGCGATTTTTTACGAGCAACCAAATTTATTATATTAATCCACAGTATTACATCAAAATAAACTTGGTATAACTTTGATACTTTAGAGTTAAATCATACACTTCCGTACAAACAGCACGGGGTCCGCGATCTACCGCAGGTAGATTGCCTACCTGATAATGTACTGCCGCGATTCAGAATTTTTATTCAGGGCAACGGGAAAGATAAGATAAATTTTGAACACCATACACGTTAATGAATTGAACAAAGTTTGAGTAGGTAGTATTGAGTTGATCCATTTAACGGGCGACGAAGTGCACGGGATCAGCTAGTTAATAATAAAATACAAATTTTTTTTACAGAAAATTACGAAACAGAGAAGCAGCACGGTAGGAAGACACTATTCCCAATCTGTTTTTCACATTTTTTTTTTTCCCAAAAGTTCTTTTTCTCAATACCATTTTTCCCAAAAGTTCTTTTTCACAATACCATTTTTCCCAAAAGTTATTTTTCACAATATCAAATCTATCATTATACGATCTTACCAAATATAAGATATTATTTATTGTTAATTTTAAAATGTATAAGCATGTATTATAAAAAAAGTAGTTAAAATTATTAAATTTAATAAGCAGCACAGTTATCTAGAGATAAAAAGAAAGCACAATTCAATGTTTTGTCAGGAATGGTTCATGGTTTAAGAAAAGAGGTGTGTAAGTTTTTTTACATGATCATTGAATGCATTTAAATGCATAAATGTTAACCTTTTAGTTTATGGAATATTAATGAATTGTTATTCTATGTCTATCTAAGAATTAACTCTGTCTATATACTTTATACTTAATATCTAGTTGATTTTCTGATCTGAAAACAAAGAATAGTATATATATGTGAACATATCCATATTTAAGCACCTCATTCTATTATGTTTTCAATATTATCAATTTTACTAATAGCTTTGTTTAAATTAAGAATATTTAATTACAGTATGTGTATTTTTAATACTTTACAAATAATTAAAATTTTTGTTTTTCAGAACGTTAATTTAAAAGAAGAAATAGAAACTTTACGAGCCAACCAAGAACAGTTGATCACCGAAAATGAAAGATTACGAGAACAACTTTCCAACGAGTCATCAATGCCAAAATCAATTGTTACAGAATTCTGTACGACAGCAGTTAATAACAAGATTTCGATTAATGGACCTGCCTTGTCCAATAGACACCCTCTGCAGAAGGGCAAACTGAATCGTACATCCTGTTTGATGCTCTTCATGAACTGTTGTCAGATTCTTTTCCTATTACTGACCATTCCGTCCTACCTGATCTCAAACTTCCAGACGACGATGAAGATATGGACTGGCTTGACAACAATGTATCAAAACGTTTGGAGAACATTTTTGATGAACTACTCGGCGAAGTAAGTATTATTTAATTCAAATTATTGTTGCAAGTGCAATGTGCATTATTTATATTTCAAAATTGTTTTGCAGAATTTCCTTAATGAATGTTGTCCTGGTGAAATGGTGGGGAGCACATCAGAAATCATGGAACCCGGTCAAAATATTGATTTACCCAATGCAGACATAAAAGTAGAAGATGTTCCACTATCCATGCTAAACACAGACATAGACCCAATTACAGATGCAAATACAGTTAAGATTCCAACTGGAGAAATGCACTTTTTGGTGCCTAATGTGGTTGTTAAATCTAAAGTTGAAGAACATTCTGAAGACGAAAGTAACTCTTTGGAAAGTTTTATTATCATAGAAGAAGCTGTTGAAGAAGTAACTACAACTTATGACGAACAAATTCTTGAAATTTGCCATGAAGATGATGCCATGGACTGTCTCGACCAGTATGAAGATATCGGTTATGAATCACTTAGCTCTCCGGAATATGATTATAAAACAAGTATAAGTACACCACTAATATTAACAGATTTACTTTCATAAAAATAGTAGGTACCTATAATTTAATTAAGATTCTCAATATTAAATTAAAAGTAGGTATAACTTAAATCTATGTTATTTTTGATATTTTATACACTTATATTACTTTATCTAAATTATGTTATTATAAGCACGCTATATTACTATTGTATACTTTCATTTGAAAATTGACGTATCATATATTAGTATAATGTTGAATAACATTGAGTGTTTTATCTAATTTCATGTTATGAACTCTTGTGTTTGTGTCCCATATAAATATATATAATACATTTTCAACATACTATGTTGAATATTCTGTGTCTATGTTTAGCACAGGTACATTTCCCCAGTCCCCCCAATTTCGAATTTTCATTTTTTTTTTTTACCATTCGTTTGTAGCCGGTTTGTATTGGTTTGTAATCAATTTTTTTCGTTTGTAGAGATTTTGTTTTTTTTTTTTAAAAAATATTGGTGGGGGAGCAGGGAAAATGCCCTAAATTGGAATTTTCATTTTATTTTTTTACTATTCGTTTGCAGCCGGTTTGTATTGGTTTGTAATCAATTTTTTTTCGTTTGTAGAGATTTGGTTTTTTTAAAAAAATAAATATTGGTGGGGGAGCAGGGAAAATGCCCTAAATTGGAATTTTATTTTTTTTTTTACCATTCGTTTGTAGCCATTTTTAATAAAAAAAAATTTAATTAAAAGTCTTGTTGATTATAAAACAAATTTGGATAAAAACCAGCAATTTAATTAACAAGGCTCTTTTTTACCTCTTTTTCAGATCTTTTTATCTAATTCGTTATTTTTTAAGATTTTTTAATCGACAAGTCCCATTAGATTTTTATTCTACTTTCAACTTTTTTGTATCCAATTTCTTTTGTCCAAATTCAGATTTTATTCAACAAGAATTTTATTTGAGCTTATTGGATAAAAAAAAATGGAAAGTTGAATAAAAATCTTATTAGATTTATTGAATAAAAAATATTAATCGGTTAAAAAGCCATTTTGAATAAAAAATCCGGATAAGATAAAAAAATTCGAAATTGAATAGAAAAACGGATTTGAATAAAAAAAAACAGTTAAATAAAAACCATAATTTATTAAAAATTCGAAATAAATGTAAATGTCAAAAATTATTAAAATTGGTTAAATTATAATTTTTTTTATAATTTTTATGTGTCAATTATATTTTTTATTGTTTTAATTATTTTGTTTTTTTTTATTTTAAATATACATTAATTTTTCAGTCAGTTATTGTAATTTTTTTTATGGTTCAATTTTTTTCATAGTTTTTAGGGGGGGGGGGGGCTGGGGAAATGCCTTAAATTGGAATTTTCATTTTTTTTTTTTTAATATTCGTTTGTAGCCGATTTGTATTGGTTTGTAGTCAAATTTTTTCATTTGTAGAGATTTGGTTTTTTTAAAGTCTTGTTGATTTTAAACAAATTTGGATAAAGAAAAACAGCAATTTAATCAACAAGGCTCTTTTATTAAATTTAGATTTTTTAATAAATTATGTTTTTTATCTAACTGTTTTTTTATTCAGAATCCGTCTTTTTTTTCAATTTAGATTTTTGTGGGGGATGTGGAAATGCCCTAAACTGTAATTTTTAATTTTCTTTAAAAAGTCAACATCATATTTTGTTGTTTACTAATTAGTTATGTTTTAAAGGCTGTCCAATGTCCATTGATGATTAAATCATTTTGTGAATATAATATTATTATGTAATACAAATAATTGTTATTTAATTGTACCTAATTATTAGCCACTTTAACAAACAACATACTAGCATTCTTTCAATAGCTACTACTTTGGTCTTTTTATTTTTTGATTTATAAATATATGTAATAACAATCATGTTGGTTTATTTTAAATTAGAATTTAATAATTATATGTGTTCTCATCAGTTATTATAATACCTTTTATTGGTTCGTGTTTCCTTATTGGAATTTATCATGTATTTTATTACCTATATGATAATGTATATTAGTATCATTGATTTATCCTTGAGGCGTATCTTATAACCTGGCTTAGAAAATTTCGCAAGCAGTATATTGCAGTGTTGGTTAAAGTAATTAAGTTACTATACTTGTTACCTAGTGTTAAATTTAATAATGTTACAGTGCTCATTACTATAATAAAATTGGAATTACATTTTCTTAAATTTTCTTAAAATCGTATATTTTTTTGGACCATATATTATATTCATATTTCGAATTAATTTATATTTTATGATTTTATGCAATCAGTGAAACTACCTGTGGTGTTTATTTTCTTAAGAAATTTCTAGCAGAAAGGGAAAAAGTTTAAGCTTTAAAAGTTTAAAATTTGTCCAAAAAGGTATTATAAATTAAAATTTTTAATAACCATTTTATAGCATTTATTTTATTAATTTTATTATAAAAAGTTGTAAATTAAAAAAAACCAAATTAAAAATTAGTATTAAATATTAAGTATTAACTATTTACCATATACCATTATTTAGTAAATAATATAAATTATTGCTTTTCAGTTTTCAGCCTTTGAAAATATAATAATAACTATTAGTATAATATTAAAAATAAATAATAAAGGTAACATACTTTGTTTATTCTTTTCAGTCTTTGAAAATTATATAAAAATTTTTTAAAAGAGTTTATTCTGTGGCTTTGAAAACAAAAAGTGGATTGGAAGTATCTGAAGCATTTTCACAAATATTTAAACATAATGTACCGAAAAAATTACATGTAGATAAAGGTAAAGAATTTTATAATAAAGATTTAAAACAATTACTAAACAAATATAACATTACGATGTATAGTACAGGTACCGATAAAAAAGCATCTATGATGGTTGAACGTTCTAACAGAACATTAGGTGATAAGTTGAAAAAAAGTACTTTATTTAAATAATGTATGGATTACTGAATTGCCAAGGATTATTAAGACATATAATAATACATACCATAGAACAATAAAAATGAAACCTGCTGATGTAAGTAAGAAGAACGAGAAAGAACTGCTTTCCACTGTTTATTTAATTATGATATTTGTAATTCCAAACCGAAATTTGAAGTAAATGATAGAGTAAGATTATCTTCAATAATTGATGTTTATAGAAATAAGTTATAGACAAATTGTTTAAAAGAAATATTTACAATTGAGAAAATTTTTAAATCGAAAAGCTCTTGCATGGACGGAACATTTTTTATGTTAAATTTGGAAGTAATAGAGTTTTGTAAATTGTGGAGTTGTTTTAAATTATAGGAATCTCCCGAAATAGTTATAGAATATTGTAAATGAGATTGGACTAAGGCAGAGTAGACAGATTTTTTAAAACTTGATTCTATTGCAACATTAAAAACTGGTAATGATTTATTAATTTTAGAAATTATTTTTTCTAATTGAATTTTCCAAGTAAGTTCACGATCAATTATAACACCTAAATATTTATATTCTTCAACCAATTCGAGATTCTGACAATTACAAATATTTGGAATATTAAAAGTATTTTTACAATGGTAATTATGAATTGTTAAATTGTTGTTTTTGTCTATTTTTTCCGAAAAATCTATAAATTGCGTTTTGGAGATATTGAGAGATAATTTATTTTCCATTAACCAGTTTTTAATTTTAAGAAAATCGTTATTTGCTTTTAGATACAGATCATTCAGGTTATCTGCATCTACCACTAAGGCAGTATTTGTTTTACCTAATTTTGTGCAACATGTTCGTTTTTCCAGATAAGATTTAAGTAATTTGTAGTAACTCCTCTTATACCTATATTTTCCAATTTTAATAACAATAAATTATGATCAACAGTAGGTATCAAAAGCTTTTTTTGGATCCAAGAAAACAACAAGCTTATATTTTTTGTCAGTTTTAATATGTGAAATTAATTTAGATATTGTGTCTTCTGTGCTCTTTTTTTCTCGAAAACCAAATTGTGAGATAGATAGTAAATTATTTTTATTTAAGAAATTTGTTATTCTTTTATAAATTTTCAAAGATTTTAGCTGTATTAGATATTAAGGATATTGTTCGATAATTATTCGGATCTAACATACTTCCAACATTGTTATATATAGAAACAATATCTGTGTTTAAATTCACTCGGAAAATAATTATTTTCAACAAATAAATTAAACATACACGATAAAAGAACAGATATAGATTTTTGTTTGGATTTTAATAATTCTACACTAATTTTATCGGAGCCTGGAGCTATATTATTTTTGAGTGAATTAATTTTGAGTATTATTTCATCTGGAGTAATTGATTCGAAAAAAATAGAATTAACAGAATAATTGCATTTAGTTTTTAATTTGGCTTCCACAGAAGGTATTTTAGGAGCAAGATTAGGACCTATATTTACATAATGATTATTTAATATACATATGTAATACTCTTTCGGAAATTTTAGGAGTATCGAAATCAACAGTTTTTTTTAAATAAGATAAAATACATAATAAAAAAATAAAAAATATTTATTTGTACTTTATATGTATGTATTTTTATAAATAATTAGGTTATATCATGTTTTTCTTTTTGTACTATCAAATAATTTCTATAATACATTGTTTGTAATTTGTAATAATAAAAATATATAAAACAAATCAGTTTTTCAACAAATTTATATATTCGTTTTTGTATTTCGGATTATTGGGACAACCGCTTTATTGGGACAAAATAACACCCAACCGATGTGTCCCAATAAAGCGGAATCGACTGTATTACAATCAATGTCGATAACAGTTTTCTTTTTATTAATTTTTAAATAATTGCAGAGCGACTCCCATTGTATTATAAGATTTTTTTTGTGAATAATATTAATTTGTTTTATAAAGTAATTTTCACGTAAAATTTTGATATAATGCCTAATTTTTGATTTGTAAAACACTCCTAGAGATTGTTTTTTTCTAATTAATTTATTACGTATTTTTATAGAAGCAATAATTCCTTTTGTAATCCAAGGATTACAAACTGTTTTCGACAAAGTTGTCTTAATAGAATTATAATTATTTTGTTTATTAAAATATTTCGATAAAAATATATTTACATACTTGCTATAAATTCCGCGATGGAGTTGGTCGTTTAGTGTAACACTCCCCTACGTCTGTCGTGATTTAGCGTCAATTCGCTATTGTATGACAAATTTCAGGGAGAAATACAGATTTTACAGGTGTTAACTGTGTTAACCGTTTATAGGCATACTGCGAATGACAAAAATTACACTGCGTGGCCTGTATTTATTAACTAAATTATCTCTAGTAGTTTCTGGGGTGATAGGTGTGTTCATACAATCGGCTCTCATTGGCTGTATTCTGCTTTAGGGGCATGGGTGTGCTCATTACTCTTGATTGAGAATATTATAAATGACATCATATTTAC
Source organism: Macrosiphum euphorbiae (assembly GCA_949089665.1). Taxonomy (NCBI): domain Eukaryota; kingdom Metazoa; phylum Arthropoda; class Insecta; order Hemiptera; family Aphididae; genus Macrosiphum; species Macrosiphum euphorbiae. The sequence continues at coordinate 73,511,359 of CARXXK010000003.1, read as the reverse complement.
TATGAAAACGTATTGGAATATTTGTCATATATATTATATTTTCTATAACGATAAGCAAATATATGGCGGAAGCTGCTTGGCTGTAATGTTTAAAATATTATATATAAATTGTTTGAATAATTTTCTTGGAATATTTCTAAATTCTGTATTTTTCTAATGTTTCTAAATGTTTTCTAAAATGTATGTAATTTTATATAAAATATGTGAAATATCATTGTATTTGTATATAAATTGTATACAAAAAATCACTCAAAATTCGATGTAAAAAAATCAAAATTTGATGTAAAAATGTTGAAATAAGCTAATTTTAAGGTGATTTTTTGATTGTAAAAAAAACCGACTGCGCTCATAGCTACATAACCTATCTACTCAAATTTACATCACTAACTATTACTATTACTTATATAACTATTACTTATATAATCTGCAACTATTTATAAATGTATAAAAAATTAAAAAAGAAAAATTATCATTGTAAAACCAGTATGTTTCTGAAAGTAAAAAATGTTACATTCAACAAAAAATTAGTGATAACCCAACAAAAACAAACCTAAAAACTCTGAATAAAAAAAATGGCTTTAAATGTCGTGATCAGTATTCAATTAGATGAATGAAAATTATATCACGCCATTAAGAGCAGTTTTTTTTTTTTTTTATTCAACGTTTTTTACAAGGAGTTTAGAGGAGTGTATTAGTATAGGGATTAATTATACAGTGGTTTTTTATATTACGAAGTCACATAAGCAAAAACAAAAAAAAATTGTATTATTAAGAATTTAGTTAAATAAAACAAAATAAATGCGGTTCTAATTTGGTTTGGTTTTCAAAAATATTTCATTTAATAGACAATTTTATCAATTAAAAGTTTGTTGTATGGAATTTTCACTGTAATAAAATTATACACTTGGGTTTGGTCATTCACCAATTCATTCTGAGCATCAGATTTGGGCAACCATTTTCTTCTGCATACTGCAGACAAGCCAAATGTCCATTTATTGCAGCTTCATAACATGTTTCATCATCCCACGGGCACCCATTTTCATGCGCGTATCTGAGACATTCCAGAAATCCACCACTCGCAGCCGCAGTACAAGTCCGTTTATCCCACGGGCATCTGTTTCTATGAGCATAGATCAGACAATATAGATATCCATTTTTTGCAGCAGCATAACACGTACTCCTGTCCCATGGACATCCACTTTCGTGTAAATACTTCAAACACTCAAGGCGTCCACTAAATGCAGCACGAGCACATATTGTTTCTTCTTCCCATGGACATCCATTCTCCCGAGCATAACGGAGGCAGTTAAGATCTCCCATTGTCACAGCGTTACGACACGTAGACACATCCCACGGGCACCCTTGTTCATGAGCATATTTGAGACATGCCAGGCTTCCATTCATCGCAGCATCAGAACACGTTCTTTCATCCCAATCACTTCCGTTTTCATGGGCATAAATAAGACACTCTAGGTTGCCGGAGCCCGCAGCCTGAGTGCACGCCGATTGACCGCGCTCGTCCGAATCGGACCAGGGAACGCCAATCTCGCGAGCCAACATCAGACAATCAATGTGTCCGAAAGATGCAGCCTTTTCACATATGTTTTTCAATGACTCGTCATAAGCATAATTCTGCACTTTATCATACATGAACCGCCTATCGCCGAATGAGTCAAAATTCCCACTCTCCGTGGTCAGTCTTATAATTCGGTAAATGGACTCGCAACAAGATTGCAAGTCGACATCTGGAACTGGCAAATCGTCGTACTTGTCCCGGTGGATCTTGATACATGCTTGGTAAGCTGACTTCAAAAGACTGGGTATGATATATGTTCTATCGTTGTTAGCTGCCATCGTCGATGTATGTTCCAAACAATTCACGGCCAGTAAACAGTGGCCGTTGCGCGTACTGTAAATAAAAATAATAATATATAATACAAATCAACGTCAAAATTATAACTAGACGCATACATGTAGAATTCTCGGTGCAACAAGATTACGAGGGAATTGGTTGATGAGATAATAGAAAACGTAAGTCGTTGGCACCTACAAAACCACAAATTAAATTAGTACAGATATTGTTATAAATCAATCAAAATTAGTGGAACTTTTTGTTTTCTAAATTCGTAATTAATAATTATACATTTTAAATATAGACTCCTGGAGAACTATTTTATCATGGTAGTGTAATAAAAATCAAATATTTACCTCTGAGAGGTAGCAAGCATAATATTTGAAAATTTTTAATTAACATATGTTTGCAAGTTAATATGATGTACTGTAACGAAGAACTTATTGATTTTACATTTATATCTGTAGTTTATTTGTATTTTAATTTTTGAGGCTTTTCTCACTTTTTGGATTATAATAAAATTAAAATGCCTCGATTTTTAACTTTGAGTGTTTTTCTCGTAGTTAATTTAATATAGTCAATACCAGTGATGGGAAAGAACGCGTTCATATTGTGTGAACTTGACATGAACGAGGAGTTCAATTTTCAATAAATGAACTTGAACGGGAACTAAGTTCTTATTTATTACGATCTTGAACATTTTGGGTTCGTTCATTGGCAATTTAAATTTCATAAAACATCAGGGTCGTTCTCAAGAATCAAAACATAAAATTCGTTTATTTTTAGTTTGGGTATTATCATATTAATAATTTTTGCCCAGAAATTACAACATCGTTAATTGCCGATAAGAAAAGTTTACCACACTATTATGATTCCGTTGTAACTTGATATAATAAAATAAAATGTTATAAATACCATTCCCAACACTAATTATTGTATACACTATGCTATATACAGCGTGTTCCACAGAATACAGGGTGATTGGAAAAATACAAAACTATTTTTTTTTGTAAATTCAACACAATTACAGTGACAACTCGATATCTACTGTAACCCAGTCACTAAAACTGTGTGTGGTACAAAAATTGAAGTGTGTAGTACAAAATTTAAAAGCGTGTTATTCAAATTAAACCTCATTTATAATACCGTGTATAATTTTATAACTCCACATTTCTCTTTATATTTTTATGGTATTTCATCAAACTACATTTTAATTACTGTCTACATTCTGCAGAGATACACAGTGCCTACGCATTAAACAATATTTTGTGTCGTTACTAATTATTAGTAATTATTATTGGCGTTTCATTGTTACTGAGAGTAGCTATTTTATAACACTGCTATGATAGCCGCCACTGCTAGTATTATTATTTATACTCAATATTAATTATAACCAGACACTTATAGATAGACATATTACATATCTTAGTCACTGGACCTTTGTACGTCTATGCTAGGTCACTTTGAAAAAGTGTATTAAGTAGCTAAGTATTTCCCTATAGTTTACTAGTTTAGTCTTTAATAATAGTTTTTTTTTATTTCTACGTTTTAAACCACAAACTTAACATTGAATATAATATGTTTAATACAATTAAACGGTAAGTACTACTTATGACTTATTGTGGGCTCAAATAGTGGTACCTAAACCTCTATTTAACAAACTTCTATTTGATTTCGACGAAACTTTATATTACAACAAAATTAACATACCTACTTAGAATACTTTAAATGTATTTTTTTATTTTTATTTATTTACTAATATTATATATTATTATTTATATACATATAGTAAGCTAAAAATGAGTTTTATAAATGAATGAATATCACTGATATCTATATATTTTCAACATTAAAGTAATAGATTGTAAATTTATATTATTAATAGGTAGGTATAATTCGACTATCCAGTTCATGACTGCAACAACTCAAAATATTGTTTTGTTGGGTATAATGGATTTTCTATATTTTTTATCTACCTATGTAATGTAAATTATAATATTGAGATTGCTTTCTCGTGGTCAATAATTTAAGTATATTTTATTGCGTTCTTGAACTGAAATCGTCATAAGATGGTCTATAAGACGGTGTACATAACTCAAATTTGTTAAATTTCGAGTTGTTGCAGTTTTCAACTGGATAGAAATTATGATTTTTTTTTTTTGGTAACTTCAACTAACTCTAGTAAAAATATTGTTGAAAATGTAGTTATTAATTCTGAATAAATTTGAGTAAATTAATATATAAATTAATTAATAATCATTTAATTTTGTTCACAGTAATGAAATTATATATATATACATATTGTTATTTAATTTATATTATGTGTTATTAGTTGAAAAAGTATAATTGGTGCTAGTTCTTAAAACATTGATTTTTTATTTAGATTTGACCGATTTAAGACTATTTGTGACCGACTTTTTGATATATACATTTTTTAATGTATATTTTAAATTGAAATAGTTTATCCACTTCTTCGACTATTTTGTGGATATCAGAAGCTGGTTTAAATTAGGTATTTATGTTTTAATTTAATTATCAAAGATATTTAATATAAACATTTTTGACTTAGTCGGCACTCAGTCGAATATGTCAACGCTTCAGTTCCAAACTGCAAGAACTCAAGTAAAAACAAATATGAGTTATGTACACCGTCTTATAACGATTTCAGATCAAGAACGCAACAAAATATAGTTAAATTATTGCATAGATACATAGAGAAACAATATAGAAAGCTACACCCGATAAACCAATTTTATCATAGTCGTTGCATTTATGCAGACATTTATGAACTGGGACGTTGATGTGTTGTAAACACCTAAAAGTAATAATGTATACACCGAACAACTGCATAAATGTATAATAAGACAGTATCTGATGACAATGTATAATTAGTATTTTTACTTGTATGTAAATTACCGGTGACAAAATAGTAGTTTCAGAACCGCATACGAGGAAATCTTCAGTGGGTATAGTCTACGTCGTGGTGACGACTACACGTTCGGCGCGTATTCCACAGGTAAACAGTATCGTCATCGAACACCTATAAATTATAATAATGTGACAGATAATGTTTGCAGAAGAAAACGTCGTTTGTCGAAGCGACCCGTTGCTGTTTGTCGTCACGGCGGTGAATGGAACGCGCAATAGTACTTACCGAACGAGACAAATGTCGCACGTCGGTGAAATATGGCGTCGCGTCGGACACGTCCGGAGGCAACGTACACTGGACGAAGGCGAATGTGGCACGGACACCGCTTACGGAGCGCTATAATTATAAAAACGTAAGTAAACACGACGGTGAGAACAACAAGCAACTGGTAAATACTTACGGCGGCGATAGACAAGTCAACGGCGGACGGTTTTTTTACGACTGACAGTAAGACACTAAGACGTGCGCACTCGGTGCTACGCGTACCTACTCGAAGTTAGACGCACGCATCGAACCGAAGAATGAATACCGGAAAGAGTGCTCGCAGAGTACGATAATATTATAATAATTTAGAATCAATATAAAATACGAGAATATTACGAAGCCTATAGTACAATTTGATAGTACGACAGATAGCCGCAACGACGTTAATAACAATATTATGCTTGACCGCCCGCCGACGAAATATGTCGCTGCAGTAAGCCGACGTTTTCACACAAAAACGGCGTTCCAAAGTCCAGCCGGCTAGAACAATATCACGCCACCAAAATAGGCCGCCTCATTGGATAATGCTGATCAACAACACATCACGCCATTTTGCTATCATAACAGATAGCAGCAACAATATTAACAACGTTGATATCAATAATATTATGTTATTTGCCCGACGGCGAATAGTGGCATGGACACCGGTTGCAGAGCGTTATGATTATAAAAACGTAAGTAGACACGGCGGTGGAAGTAAGAAGCAACCACGATTTAAGATATACAGGTTGAACATCGGCCTATGATATTATGCATTTTTCAAGACCGTCAAACTGAGTCTCCAAATCAGCTGTGGAACCACCGACTGGCGCCATCTAGCTGCATTTATGTGGAAACTCAACAATCCAAAACGTACTATGGCAACGGTCGTATTCGTATACTCGTATGTACTAAACTACTATAAAAATAGTAACTTTTATAGTAACTTCCCTAGTGGGTAGGTATTTATATTTTATTCCATAACAAGAAATGAGAAATACTTCAGGTAAAAATCTTATAGTTTTATATTATAGTTTTATTCATTTTAAACATTAATTTGTTATGTTTTAACCAATTTTGACAACTTTTTTTTTGTTTTATTTAGTTTTTTATTGGCTTGGTTTTTCATATAACTATATTGTCTCATGCGCATAGTTATGTAGTAAGAAAAAATATTTGTTAGCATATCTATTTGGTGTTGACGAATGGTACATGGAAATTTTAAATTTATATTTTTTTTGAAAAATTCTTCAAATGTTTTTTCAAAAACATCATTTGAATTGGCATGTATGGCAAAGCATTCTTCTATGTGTTTAATTATAATATATAAATTACTATTGGGGTAAGTAAGAAATCCTTTTGTCTTCATATTAATTAAATCAGCTTCTTTACCAATTAAGTTTTCTGAAGTGTTAAGAGTTTTCAACCCTTTTATACACATATCACATTTTGTTCTTTTGACTAAACGTCTTGCTATATACCTATTAAAAAAAAATAATCATAATAATAATTAACAATCGTTAAATTATTTAAACTTAAGTAAAATGTTCATCAAATATTAATATAATTTAAGACATATAGGTATATTTAATTACCCAGCTAAAAAATATATAATACAATCAAATACATTAGAATCGGCATAATTATGTTCTAATAAAATATCATCAAGATCCCAACAATCATCCTCAATAATTTGATTTATCTTTTCTTTTAATTTACTTATTTTTTCTACTCTTTCAGAAGTGTTTGCAGGATCATTTATAATTTCTTTTAAGTCTGATATTGATATGACCGGTATAGATTCTAAAAAGAACAACATGTACACAATTGTTATAAACCTCGTAAGTGGTATTAGATAAATAGCAATAATTTTGTTGAATAAAATATTAACCTTCATTTACTGTACAATTCCCTGTTTTAGGCGGTTTCACAACAGTGTATACAGATAGCATACGGTACAACTGCAGGAAGGTTGGTGCCGTTGGGTGGTCATTTGGACCAGAAACTTGCCTTATTATTCCATAAAACTTCTATTAAGAAAAAAAAATAGAAAGACAGAAATGGTCATAGTTTCGTACTTTGTGATGATATGTAAGATGCATTAAAATAACAATATAGTAAGTACCTCCAAATCATCTTGGTTAAATTTGGCAGTTAAGACATACTTGAAATCACATTCATATAATAAATACTTCACTAAATCTATTGTAGATTGTATTGTTATTCTGAGTCCTTCATATGTTTGACGAGTTAAAAAATATTTTTCTTCAATTAATCCTTTGGATACATTAGACTCCCATTCATCTAACCAGACTATGGCTTCACTCAAAACCTAGAGCAAGGTTGATTAATAATTACTTTATTTTATCAAATTAATTAATTTATCCACAAATCTGTTTTCAAATGATTTTACTGTAACCAATTAAAAAAGTTTATATTCAGTGTTAGGTACTTACCTTATCTAATAAATTAACATTGCATGTATACAGTGTACACACTACTCTAACGCTAGTACACTATACATAATATGACATAAATTCATAGCATACATAAATCCTGTTATTTATTACTACACAAAAAACACAAATGTTAACACTAAAAATTGCATACCACTAAAATATATATATATTTACTATTTCTATGACATAGATCTAAATTATACATTATAAATATTTAGATATTTTTTCACAGGCCTATAACATAAACATTCCACAATTACATGCAACACTTATTAAAACCTTTAAATCATTATTATCTGGTCTTATTCCTTCTGCTGGATATTTTCGATTGAGTGCATCAAAAATATCATTCATGATGTATGTAAATTTGACCGTTTCCTCGGAATCTTTGAAGCACTCATAATGTTTTTTTTTATAAAATTCTATGCCTATACCCATAGACCTACTAAATATCTTAAGTCCAGACAAAAATAAAAATAAATATGAAATATTTTTGATTTATATAAAACTATTTAGATTAAAAATATACATACTTGAACTGCATTTTTAACTTTCATTTTAGAAAAGCTATTTAATTCAAAATGATGTTTGGTTAATCTAGGACATACTTTAGTTAGGCTATTGCTTTCGATGCTGAATACTTGATAATAAAATTCCCATTTAATTGGCGGCTTTAAAGGATCAATCTAAAATGCATAAACAAAATTATAGTTATAGTGTAATGTAATTGTTTTAATAGACTTACAATAATAGTATATTATATGTAATCAATTTAATTTGAATCTACCTGTAATTGTTTATTTGTGTGTAAACGATTGCGTACTGTTTTAATTAGATGGGGTGCATCCGAAAATACAAAGACCTTTCTTGAAGGATCAAAAGGGTTTATAAAATAGTTTTTAAAATCATTTTTCTTAGGTGAAACCTATTAAATCATGTTCAATTTTATTAAAAATAAAATAAAATGATGATTTATATTTAATATTGTGTTAATACAATTACCCCTAATGAATTCCACATGGTTCTATTAGTAGAAGCCCCGTCAGAAGTTAATCCAACTACCTCTCCTCCAGAGTCTTCTATTAATAAAATGGCCTTAACAACCAATTTAGCTAGATCAACTCCTGTGAATAATTATAATAATTTCATATTATCTAGGTATTTTTATTCAATAAGAATAATATTATATTATTACCTTTTACAGGTCCATGCGAAGCAAATACTGCTACTGGTTGTGCTACATTTTCTCCTAGACTTTGCCACATAAAGACTAACCCATGGTTCGCCTTCAAGTTGCTTTCGTGTTTGGATTCAATTTCATCTCCACAGTCTTCTAACCCTGTATATGTTAGCGTCCTACTATTCACACTAATGCTCTCCCTTAAGAACATTTCGTCCAACAAAAGTATGCCTTTTCGTTGAAATTTATTTTTGGTTGAAAATTTCTTTTTTAAAAGTTTGAATAAATTTGGATCAAATCCACAACCGATTTTTATGGCAAGTAAATATTTCCGAATTGTGTTGATGCATGGCAAAGGAAGAATATTATGGTCACGCAAAAATTTATACCCACTTGGTGATCTAAATGAAAGCAAATCATTAAAATATCTACTACAACTCATTATGTACAGCTATACCTTATTTGAAACAACAAACAGAGTAATATCCAGTTTTCAGAATATTTTCTGTTTTTAGGGTTAACGACTTTAGAAGCTTTAAATATCTCAAAAATTAAGTCCTTTTGACTGTTAGGAACATTAGAGTTCTCTAAAATTTGACTTAAATTTTTATCTGATATTTCAACCATTTCTTCTTTAATTGTATTTAAAGCGTCATACATATTATTTATTTTTATAGTTGCTCTTAAATAATTTTTTTTGACAATGTCCTTTGTTTTTTGTATTTTTACAATCTTTTTCTTTTTGTTAGGTGAAAAATATATCCTTGAATTATTTCTAGCTTTTTTATTTTTAATAGTGTACCATAGCCTTTTGCACCATACACAAATTTTACTGTTAACATAATATTTAAATAATTAAAATGTTAAGGACTTATTATAGATAATATTATAAGTTAAAATATCATAAAACAATATTGAAATCACCTTCCATTAATATCATTAATAATTATTTTTGTACAATTAGAATGACGCCATTGACCATACGATTCAACAAATTGTGGGCCGAAAGTTGATTTAATGTCAGTGTATTTACTGGTTAATATTGAACCATGACACACTTGTAAATTGTTCAATAACCCTATGACATGTTCCAATTCTTCTACACTTTCTGGTTTGTAATCAGAAGACAAACCAATCTCTTCAGTATTTATTACCTTACCATATATTTTGATGATTAAGGTAGAATCTATTCAATACAAATGTTATAAAACTGTAACTAACTTTAATCATAATTGTAATTATTATTTGTTGGATATAATATGTTAATCATACCTGAAGTCAAAATTATTTGTTTTTCTATGGCTCTTGAAAAGTCATCTCTAAAAGGGCCCAAAAAGTGAAATCCAATAAAAGTTTCTATAGTTTTTGATTTATGCCCGATATCAATGTACCATTTTGGTGGCATATTTATTGATTTGTACGAATTCAGTACAAAGTCAAATAGTTTAACTGTGAATGCCATTTTTGGTACCTACAATAATCATTAAGTAGATTTCAGATTTATTAAAGACATATTTTTTTTTGTATTATTAAAATAAAATGTTTAAAATCTATTAATTACTATTTGTTTATTATTTTGGTATGGCGTTGTTTCAGTTAAGACTGATGAAACTTCAGGAAATTCATTTTCCACACTCGTGTAACTATAGGAGTGATCTAAATGTACATCTTCATTTACCTTTTTGAATATATATATATATAAAAAAAAAAAAACAAGAGATTATACCTTGTATCTAGAATCTATGTATTTTTATTTTAAATTATAGGTACAAACCTTTCTTTTTTTTGGTACAACAGCACAATCTGATTGAAAATCATTATTTTCTTTAATATACAAAGCTTCTCTACCATCTAGCTATTTATTCAATGTGACAAAACACATATTTGTTGTGATTATAATTTTATTTTTGAAGTAAAACAAAATAATACATACCATAACATTAGAATGTCGATCAATAGGTATTGCTCCTTCCCGTAATTTAGGCCTTTTGTAACATATCTAAAAGATAATATTTTAATATTTAAAACTACTAATGACATTAAGGTGAACTCATACATCAATATTAATCTATGATTGAGCCTATCTAAATTATTAAGTATTAGATTAATATTCACTAACCGAAAATTGACTTTGGCCTGAAACCCATGTCTTAATGATGTCATCAGTTCTGAAATGTACCTCACATACTCTATAGTTGGATTTCAACTCTATACCAAGAGCATTTTGCCACAAATTAAATGCATTTTTAGGTATGCCAAAAGTACTACCAATACCTATACAATTTGGTACACAACACCGCATGTTAAATTAAGACAAACTTAAATCTTAATTACACTATACTGAATTTATGCAAATAGCGTCGATCGTGGGTAACAGTTATCAATATTCAGAGTTGAGAATATCATCATATTTCTCTATTGTTTTATATTAATAAAAAATATATTATTATGTAATTATCAATATCAATTAGTAGTATTTAAAAAGCGCGGTAAAAATAATCAGTGTCTCATATCGGATTAATACATTTATCGCTAGATGGCGCCAGTCAGTAGTTCCAGAGCTGATATAGGGATTCAGTTAGACGGTCTCCTTATCACAATTCGATGTGTAACCAGTATATCTTAAATCGTGGAAGCAACTCATAAAAATACTTACGGAGGCGATGGACGTGGCGATGGCGGACACTTTTTGCAGGATAAGACGGGCACTAGGACGTGTGGACTGTGTGGTATGCCTACTACGCGTACTAGAAGTTAGACGCACTCTTCAAATTTCTCGAAGCGAAGAAAAATTACTGGAAAGAGTTCGCACGTTTTTCGTGTACGACGATGTTATAATAATATTCGTTTTGCTTTTTGAAATCCACACAACAACAAACGACTTGTAGAATACGAGAATATATTCAGTACATTTTGATAACAGATACCTGGTAAGAGACCGCATCAACGTTGATAATAATATTATGTGCGACCAGTCGTGACCACCGGGTGGCGAACAAGAAATTCGCCAGACTAAACCGGTTTGCTCTACCGATCCCGATTCATGATCATGGTTCTGCGTAAAGACACACCGGTTTAGATAGAAATTCGGGCTATAGATCGGTTTACTCCCACTTTTCTAATTCATTTTCTTATCGTGGATATAGTTGATATGAATTGTTTCCCGCGGTTTTTTAAATCTTTGTCATAGTTTTCATCTGCCTATACTAGCTAGTTTCCATATTTATTAATATGTCTAGTTTCTGCGTTTTATAATTTTTTTTCAATTAAAATAAAAATGGATGATGATAATAATAATTTTAAAAAAAGGTGGGCAAGTGGGTGTCGCTCTGCTGTACAGTAGGTTACAAGTGGCTCACTGTATAATGGATGGTATTAAATTTGAATTCAATGATATAATATCATTGTATAAGAAAAACGATTCTGAGCGGTGACGGTATGTCAGTCTATGTATAAGACATATTATATACATATCTATGGTATTAAACAAAAAATTGACCTATAATAGGTACCTATAATAAATTACAAACTAATCATATCACAATATCCATTAGATACTTATAACGCGTTATACATCAACAAAAACCGTGATACTATCATAGATATATAATAGTACACTTTAGAAGTTTCAAGTACCCACGAATAATATTATTCAATCAAAACAAAATAACTAAAATCGTAATTCTTGGTTTAAATATGAAATTTTGTCTAAATTTGAAATTAAAATGTCTGTAAAAAATAAGTGTGTTTATATATTTTTTAGATTTTTTGGTTACAGTATGAATTATTTAAGAGAATCTTTGTTTTAAATTTTCAACTCTTAGTTATAAAAACTGAACATTTTATAATTTTTTAATTCCAACGATTGATAATTTTCGAGATTTTGATAAATTTTGTCAAAATTCCAACTTTAAATGCTTATAAAAAAAAATCATGCCTATGTATTTTTAATATTTTTCAACTGCTATTGTAACAATATATCAGGAGCCTTGTATTCAATTTTTACACTTTTTGGCCCAACAGATAAAACTTTATTGATATTTATAGAAAAAAAAACTAAAAAAAATTGAAAGCTGTAAATGTCCATAAACAGCTCAAAAAGAGTCAAAATATTTTCAAAATTGTATGGTGTATAGAAAATGCTAATTTAAACATTCAGTGAAATTTTCATGTATCTACAGTTGTTCGTTTTTGAATTGCAACAAAATAAGGAAATCGCTACATGAGTAATCGAGTGAAAATCCAATGTTGTAAAAATTTGAATTTCAAACGCTCATAAAAATTTAATTTGACTGTCCGGTAGAGATTTTTTTATTGATAAAGGTAGATAATCTAATAAGGAATCTTGTGTTTCATTTTCAAATCTTAGATTTAAATAGAAAAATTTTTACGAATTCTTAACTCAAAATAATTTGCTAATTTTCGTGATTTTTCCATATTTTGTCAATTTTTGAACTTTAAATGCTTATAAAAAAAAATTGTGACTAAGGATTTTTAATATTTTTCATCTGCCTTTGAAACAACAAATTAGGAACCTTCTATTAAATTTTCAAGCTTTCGCAACCAATAAATAAAATTTTATTGATATTTTTAGAAAAAAAACTAAAAAAAAATGGAAAATGAAAATGTCCCTAAACAGTTCAAAATAAATCAAAATATTTTGAAAATGTTATCGTGTATAGAAAATGCAAATATAAACAACCAGTGAAAATTTCATGTATATACGTTCATTTGTTTTAGAGTTACACCAATAACCAAAATCGATTTTTTGGAAAACCAATTTTGCGTAAAAATTCCCGTTTTTCCTTAATTTTTATGTTGTTTTTTCCCGGCGCTTGTGAAAACTACTGGGAAATTTATACTTTTGACCCCCCAAAGTACCAACTAGATTCACTTTCCTACCAGAAAAGCTACTGATGAAGAAAATCCAAGCATTTTTACTGTCCTAAAACGTGATGACAGACACAAAAATATAAATAAAAATATAAAAAAAAACATACATCATTGTAAAACCAATACATTCATCGCTCCGCTCAGAATCTAAAAATTGCGATGCTTAAGAATTTTATTCTCAGTAAGAACCGTGTTGTCACTGATGTTATAAATCATACAGTACAATCGATGTCCAATCGAAAAAGTAAGTATAGATTTTAGTAAATTTAAATGTTTTACCCACCCAGACAGGGTTGGGCAGTATCAAGTATCAAGTACAATTGAATTTTGTATCTTGTATCATGATACATAATTTTAAAGTATCAAGTATCAGGTATCATGATAGATTTTATGCCAAATGTTGTGCCAAAAGATACAAGGTTCTTTTAGTGTAGAAATGTGTACTGAATAGTACCTACACATTTCGATTTTTTGTATTAGATAATATTAATTAGCAATCAAAGAATGAACTAGAATTAATTACTTATTTTAACGACAATAACAAATCATTACATTGTTTAAATAATTATCCATCTATAAAAAAACTATTTATATAATATAATACACGTCTTTGTTCATGTGCTCCTGTTGAGCGTTTATTTTCATTTGCTAGTTTTGTGCACTCACCCAGTAGATCTAATCTATCAGACAAAACATTTGAACATTTAATTTTTCTTAAAAGCAATCAATATTTTATTCATAAAAATAATATTTAATTTAAAAAGTAAAAACTAACCATAACTAATAAGGGCATAAGACCATAACCAATTTAATTTATATTTTATATATAATTTATTATTATTAGTATTTTATATTTAATTTATATTCATTGTTGACCATAAGTCCACTACCAATTGTACACATAAAGGAACTATATAAATAAGGAACTATATAAAGTACGCATTAAGATGTAATTTTTATGCAGTTTATTAATTTTGGTGTATTTATGTTATACAGTGATGTATTAGTTATAATGTTATAATGTGTACCAGGTACCTATTGACTTATTGTATTATTTAATATAATTTTGACTCTAATAGTATTTATGTTTTGACAGTATAGGTACCTAGTGAATTATGTATAGACGTTTTAAGTTTAATAGTAAATACAATTTGATTACAAATATAAAAGTATCATGTATCTAAGTATCTTTGATACATGTACATAGGCGCAAATAGGGGGGGGCTTTAGGGGATAAGCCCTCCCAAAAGTGTCCATAGCCCCCCCAAAAATTTTCTACATTTTGTTTTAAGCTTAGTCAATATTATCAAAGTAAGGCTTTAGCCCCCCCAAATCCCAAACTCTATTTGCGCCAATGTACATGTATCATGTATCTTGAATCTTGATAGACTAAATGCATGTATCATGTATTAAGTATATCATGATACTTTTTTTTTAGTATCTTTCCCAACCCTGTACTCACTACAAGATACTTATACATTTAACATGTAAGACATTTTTTAAATTAGACGTATTTATTCATCCACTGTATTTTGGTTCCGGTGATGATGATCAAAGTGAATATGACTTTATTATTTTTAGTGAAGCTAATAAATCAAAAGAATTAAAAACAAAAATAAAAATATTTGCTGAATTGATGGTACCAAAATTTTCGGACAAGGAATTGAAATCTCACTTTCGTTTAGATCGAAGGAGTATTGAGGTTTATTATTTGTCTCTAAGGGCCATGTTTAAAAGTACTAATTTAATGAAAATGTATACTTTATGTTGTTCAAATATTTTTCTAAATTTCTACTGAAAGTTTATTTTTCTTAGGTATTTGTCTCATACATTGGCCCGATTCTTTCATTGGATTCTATAAAAATTAATATAGAAAAACAAGTTTTAATTTTTATTTGGTATATGGCAAATTGTGAAACTTAAAGGTGAAAAAAATTAATGAAATAAAATATCTAAAATTATTTAGGTAAAATAACATTAATATCGTATTGGTTTTTAATTTTTAGACAAATTGCAAATAGATTCGATGTAGCAGAGGAGTACAAGCCACGCAATAGTGAATAACTGTTTAATAGCTTTGAATAGTGTAGCTGCTAAAATTATTGTTTGGCCATCTGGCCAAGCTGCCACAGATAATTTGAATAAATTTAATTTATTTCGTGGAGATAATTCATTTCCAAATGTTTTTGGTTGTATTGATGGATGCCACATAAATACACTATTTCCATTTGAAAAGAGAACAAAAATGCCAAAACTGGATAGAAATATGTTTAATCGAAAATAAGTGCCTACCATAGTATTACAGGTATGTACCTATTAATAGCTGGCAGGGGCAGTCTTACACTGGGGCAATGGTAGGCTGGTGCCCCCAACATTTGATTTTGCCTCTCCATTGTCCCCCCCCTATAATTTAATGTTGAACATTTTAATCTAATACTGATATTTAGAAATATTGTACTTGTGGATAAATTTAATTCAACTGTAATAATAATATAAATAATAGTTTATATTCTACTACTAGGTTTAAATTAATTAATAATTTTATATTTATTTAGGGAATCGTTGATGCAAATCTAAAGTTTATAGATGTTTATGCTGGTTGGCCTGGACGTACACATGATGCACGGATTTATCGTTGCAGCAGTATTGGTCAGGTGATCATTAATAATTCTTGGACCATTCTACCACCAACATGCCATATTCTGGGAGATGGTGCATACCCATTGACTGAAGGTCTAATTGTACCTTCTAAAGATAATGGGCATTTAACCAGACAGGAAAAAAATTTTAATAGGACATTGAGTAGTACTCGAATTCTAATTGAGCAGGCGTTTTGGAAAATTAATTTGCAGATTTAGGAAATTAAAGTATGTTATAATGAAACTTCATGTACAATGTACATGGATATAATAAATAAATCTTTAAAAATCAAGTAATACATTTAATTTTAAATTTCAGGCATATGGATATATATAAAAAAGATGTTTGTGGAAAAATAATTACAGCTGCATGCTGCGTACACAATATATGTATGTCAGTAGGCGATGATTATATTGATTATGATCCAATACCATCAGAAGAAACTATCGAGGAAAATGAAGATTAAATTATGGATGGCATGACTAAAAGAGATTTTATATGTAATTCTTTACAAATAAATGAATATTTATAAATAAAAACAAAAAAATTAGTTAAACAAAAACAGTTTGTTATTTAATTACTTATGGTAATAAAAAACAATAAGGTAATAGAATTTGTATTGAAACGAAAAACATAATAATACTTAGACTTTAACAAAAATAAATAATAATTTTAAACTAATCAGTTCTTTTGATTAAGTTTTGTGTTTAAAGGATATAATTTAACAAAAAATTAAAAAAACAGTATTATAATTACTTATGGTAATAAAAAACAATTAGGTATCAGTATACTAAAGGGTTAAAAAATATAACTAGGGTTTGTTGAACATTTTCTTAAATATTTCCAACTTTTGTAACTCAATTTCATTTGCAGTATCTAACTTACTTAGAAGCTGCTGTTGTACTTGTATCATACTCTCTTCTCTCTTTTCCAGCCTGTCTAATCTATATAAAAAAAAAAGCTTATGGAATAATGACAGATTATAAAATATTTTTTTTATTTACATTTCTTGTCCTACTAACCGTTCATGGAGTTGTGCTGTGTTTTCATTATTAAATTCTGTTTGTTTTTTTTCAATATTTCAAATTTCTCAAACCAAACAGGCATTTTGTCACTGTTGTTTAATTTTAATAATGATGGATGGTGCGTTGGTGCGATGGTGCGATGGTGCGTTGGTGATGGACTAGACCTTGATGCTGGTGATGACAATTCTGGAGTATTCAAAACATGAGATTTTGTTACTGATGGAGTAGATTCAGACCTAGAAGATTCATTTAACAAATCTGTAACATGGAAAAATATACTATAACTAATAACTAATGTACTATAACTAATTGTATTTAAATTTAAGTAATAACTTGATTAGCTATTACAAGTGTTATAAATATAACAATTACCTTAATGAGTTAAAATCATTTTTACTGAGGAGCAAAAATGTATACAAGGTACCCACCCACCCCTACTTCTTTATCCATTCTAACGGCATTTCCATCATAGCAAGATATTCAACATTTACAAAATATGCATACATTTGTAGAGATTTGTGTAATCAGATGTACCTACTTAATTAGTTAAATTATCACACTCATTAATTATCTTGTATCTTGATTTATATTTAGTGCGTGTAGATTCCATAATGTTTCTTACGTTGGTATAGCTATGAGTTAGCACTTAGTACCAATTGTTACCAGTGTAATGGACCATGTACAGCACACCTGTGCACTAAATTTAGGAGACTAGGTAGATTGTGGAGGGGGGGACCACCCAACTACCAAAAATGTTGAAGGCACGATTGCTCCAAAATAATACTTTTGCCACTGATTGTTATACAATTAATTCAGTCCTGTAAAGAATACTTTTAAAAAGTACTTGAGTAAATACTCAAATACATTTTTTTTTAAGTATTTAAGATACTACTCAAATACTTTAATTGTATAGTATTTCAAATACTACTCAATACTTTGAAAAAGTATTTGGAATACTTTTCAAATACTTTTGGTTTTTAAAGTGGGTTTCTCATTATTGTAATATAGACACATAGGTAGTGGGTTTATAATCATTTTTATTTATTATATATTAAATAAATGTTTATTACATTTTAAAAACATTATGTATTCAAAATTGTCATCCGTCGTACATTTCACAAACCTTCGGGCTTGGGCGAACACAGAAATACAGAATATTAAATAAAAACTATTATTCTATTATTGTAGTTGACAATAATATTTTTCCAAAGTATTCAATACCAAAAAGTATTTAAAATACCATTCAAAATACTTCATGCTGAAAGTATTTAAAAAGTTATTCAATACCTAAAAAAGTATTTGAATACTTTTACTCAAATACTTTACAGGACTGACAATAAATTATACTTATAAATTTCACTATGTCTCGTGCGCACGCCAATGGTTAAAGGTAATTGTAAATACTTCCTTAAAAAAAACTAAGATATCTTACTTTCTTGAGGTGAAATGGTCTGTTTCGATACTGATGACATTGCTTCTTGCATTAGATCATAATATTGCCACTTTACGCCTCCATTTCCACTACGTTTACTAGCATCGTGTACCTGTCGGAAGCGTGTGAGCAGTCGTCTCCACTTTTCATCACAATGCTTCGCAGTATAATTATAATTTTTATTTGTCATTTTGTTGGCAATTTTTTGCCAGAGTGCAGTTTTTTGACCCTTTTTTTTAATTTTTTCAAATTCGGCACTCATTGGACAACTTATTGCAATAAGCATTTTTGTAGATGCCACTGGCCATAGATCTATAAAAAATAAAAATAAAAATTTCATATCGTCAATTCTCAAATCAACGAAATACATACTCGGATTGTATGCTTGATTATTATTTGCCTGTACTTCACCATTCAGTTCCTCATCATATTCTTCAACTACCATATCTTGGAATTCATCTAAACAAAAGTAAAACGAGACAGGAGTTCAAATTTGGACGAAATTACATAATAAAAAACCTAGAATAACTATTTTAATTAGTTTGTTGTGATTGTGTGAACTTGAAACTTCTAAAGTACACTATTATATATCTATGATAGTATCAGGGTTTTTGTTGATGTATAACGCGTTATAAGTACCTAATGGATATTGTGATATGATTAATTTGGAATTTATTATAGGTACCTTTTATAGGTCAATTTTTGTTTAATAAAATAGATATGTATATAATATGTGTTATACCTAGGCTGACATACCGTCTTCGCTCAGAATCGTTTTTCTTATACAATGATATTATATCATTGAATTCAAATTTAATACCATCCATTATACAGTGACCCACAGTGTCATGCTGGATTGGGGGGGGGGGGTGCAAGGGTGGCACGGTCTCGGGGCCCATCTTTATCCTAAAAATATATTATTTTAAATCGTACAATACAGTTTAAAAAAGAAAAACTATTTAAGTAGGTAGGTATAGATAGTAGGTAAATTATTATTACTTAATAAATAGGTAATAATTATAAAATAAAATCGTTCTCAATTAATTGCTATAAATAATGAACTGTGTTTGCAAACAGGGCTTAAAACCGGTTTCGAAATTGATTTTGAAAACGGGTTAAAACCGTTAAAAACCCGAAATCAAAATCAAAATCGAAACCTCAAAAATAAAACCGGTAAACAATATCGAAACTAAAATCGAAAAATAATAAAACGATACCTAACCAATATCGAAATAAAAATAAAAATTTTTTTCGGTTTTAAGCCTTGCAATTTTTATAAGTTCATGTGTTCATCGTTGAGGAGGCGTTTCGCTTTAACGTAATACAGTAGTACACTAGTACCTACACCTATGACCTAGGTTATGTTAGTAAAAATGTAGAACTTAGAAAGGTGCTATTATTATTTTACACCTTGTGACAGAACAAATTAGAGGACCATTTCCAAAAATATATAAACTAGTTTCAAAATTAATTTGTTTAGAAATAATGATTTTCATGTAAGGTAGTAAGGTAGGTATGACATAAAATTAATAGTTATTGGACATTGGTTATACGATTATTTGCTAAATGTTGACTCAAAGCTAAATTAAATAATAATATCTTACATAGGTTATAGTTAGGTACATACCTACATAATAATATTATAGGGTATTATATTATGTCAACTGCTGTGTTATTTATTTCATATAATATTGTTCGAAAATAGTATGAAAATAAACGTACTTAAGATACAATTGTCTATTCTAACAATCAGATGTGTTGGGAGCAGTTTTTCAATGGGGGGGGGGCCTTGAAAATTAGTTACAATTTTATTTTTTTTTTGTCCAGTCTAATAGTTGCATACGTTTATTTGGGGTATTTTAAAATGTTTGTAACTTTTCAAATTTTCTGGTAGAAAAAATGCTCTGATCATGAGCTTCGATGCCCAGTGTATATTTTTGGAAGCAAATTGGATCTAGTTAAGTACTTTTAATAGGTCAAAATTGAAAATTCTCAGTGCTTTCAAAAGTAATTGGAGAAAAAAAATGAAAATGTATTTAAATTGCTTGGTAACAAGCTTGGTTTTACCGTCCTAACTTGGATTGTATTTAATTAATTAAATTTATTTTTCTATAAATGTCAATAAAAATTTATTTATCAGGTCAAAAAGCTTAAAAATGTAATACGTAAGTTTTTTATTATAGCTAAAATATTAACGATACAAAGGCATCATGGTTATTTTTTATAAGCATTTAAAGTTCAAATTTCGTCAAAACCTAGACAAATCTAAGGCTAGAACATCAATACAAGGTCTTTCTTACAAGTATAGTTCATACTTTTACCGAAAAATTACAGATAATTTATGAAAATTGGTGTACAAATACAACGTTGTTTTCAAAAATGAATTCATTCTGGTAAGACATATGAAATTTACTATAGTTGGCAGTTTAAACTTGATTAATATTTTTTTGAAAAAATAATAATAATACGTACAATGGGGGGGGGGGGGGGGGGCTCCACTGGTTGGGAGAGTTTTGGGTGTGGGCAAATAGTTAATAAATTACACTGTGGATACAAGAGAGTATAGATAATTCATTAATTCAATATAGGTTATACTTATCGTTGAAAATTATTGTTCGTCGTTAATCCACACTAGTTCCATGAAAACTGTTATATTTTATAACTTTGTTTTCAAATTTAAATACAGGTATAACTGTTATAATTAGCTAACATTGCATTTTATTTGTTTCATAAGTATCGGGGATCTATAGATACATGTTCTATAGAACATTCTCGAAAACTCCCTGAGAAAATTATTGGAAATAATATAATGAAGTTTTACATGTTATAACACTATAAGCACAGCATTTCCTAAACTAAGATCCAAAAATAAATCCAGAATAAATTTGACGAATAATAATTTCTAATAGGTAATCAGTACTGCCGTAATGTCATATTGATATTATAATGATATTGTGAATTTGTGCTTTGTGTAATGTATAAATTATTTTCATAAAATGAAGTAAAATAAAAACTCAAGTGATTTGATACCTAAGTAAAAAGAAGTAGTTATCTTTTATTATTTTATAGTTATTTGGGAAAAACGTATTTTCATCGATTTAACTGATTTTCTCGTTACTGGCTTGTAGTCGTTACTTATTAGTTATTATATACTATTATATACAATATTTAGTCAAGTCAGTTCAAGGTAGATTATGAATTTTAGTATTTACCCAATTTTAGTCAATAGTAATAAGAAGTAACGATAATATATTATGGTCGCGCCGAGCAATTATAGCTTATCGCGTGACAGTAATCGTCGCGGTGGCGACATCTTACTCTTCGTCTATCCACCCCTCTGTCCTGTAAATTGTTTATATGATTGTAATTGTTATTTAATGTATGCTCTTTGTTTTGTCTTCTGTGTGATAATTATTGCTCGTCTGTTGGCCTCTAGATTATCAATTTTATTGTCTTGGTTTTCGTGATATCATATTATTGCGGCCAACGCCCTTTTACACACACACTCTCTCTTATATCGCTCGTAACACACACGTAACCTTTTTTTTGTGTGTTGCTGTTAATTTTTTGTATTTTTAACCCTTTTGGTGTTCCACATCCACAATTACGTGGATTATTATTATTATTGTTACCAGAGATTCGCCGGATCATTGTGATCCAACAATTATTGTTATTTATATCGTCAGTGTAATATCCGTCAGTCCGTTATTGTAACGGAAAACGAAACTTTGTGTTTCAAAAATAAATATTCATCGTTACCAGCAATATTCGTGAGTTATTCTTAATTAATTATTAACATTCGTCTGGTTGCTGGAAATTGCCCGTCATCGGATTTGGTGCCAGATGTCTTGGGTAAGTCCGCCAGTCATAGATTTCGTCGTCGTGAAATTAATTGCCTAACGTCACTTTGGTCAGGCGTAGATTGGGTTGCCTACTCAGAACAGTAGTAGGCGTTCTCTGACGGTTCTTAAATTTGGTATTTCTCTCTCGGTTCGCACCGAGTGGTCCTTCGAATTGTGCCCTCCTTGCCGGGCGTTTACATATTATGTATTATACCTATAGCATTCTAAATATATTGTTTTCAATAACAGTTTTATTATTTTTATGATAATTGATCGAATAAAAGACAATTGTAATTTAATTTATTTTGCGCTTATAATAATTACTCTGAGTATTGTATATATTTTGATAAGACGAATTTGAATATCTGAATGAAATGCACAGTTATTAACATAATAAATAGAAATTGATTCTACAATTACCTAAGTCAAGTAGTTTATTTTTTAGAATTTTTTAAAATATCAATAATTTTTTTATTAAACAAATTTGGAACGTAATAAATTTTTCAAAAAAAAATTTTTCGGGAATTTTCTGACATGAGTATATTTCTTAAACTATTATTTACAATTCATATAACTTTAACAATTTTTTCGTACGTTTAATTAGAATTATTTTTTTTCCTTCAACTCTTTCCGATATACTTTGTAGAAAGCATCGCGTTCGAATTCATATAAGAGAACGATGCAAAAAATGTCTGACAATTATTCTTTCCGCGCTGTTTTCTCTTATTTTTTTTCTTCTCGTTATCGTGTACATACACACAAGCACGATACATGCGACGTATATACACGCATGACTTGCGATTCCGCCTTTAGGTTAACTCTTCTCGGCCTGAAACGTCCCGAAATTGCCCTGGCCCCGAACCATTATTCTTCGTCCCTTGGACAAATCCAGTCACCATCCAATTAAAAACTGATGGCACGACAAGCGGGCGTTTATGATTTTGTGTGTGCACCGTCCAACGAGCAAACTGCAAGCACTCAATTAAATGCACTGTCATGGGAAAAATAATGAACAAGGGATGTGATCGCGCCGAGTGGCTTTGTCGAAGGGGGTGGTGGGTGGTGGGTCACAAACGAGAGAGCCGTGTGACGTGTACACTAATAACGATCGCCCTATTGTCAACAATTCCAATAGATCAATCGGTTATCGTGTGTGCACAATAATATAATTGATAACAATATACCTGGGTCGTAGTATAATAAAATTTAATATTATAGGTTTACCGTAACAATAGGTTTTTTATATTTTATAAAAACGATATGGTAAGCACCGAACTACATTTTGAAATATGTACGAAATGTGTAACAGATATATAATAGCACACCTCCCGTCCTCCCACACAACATAAAAATATTTCCTAACCATATGGTAAAACAATTTTCAGGAAAATAATACAGTTGTAAAATTATTCACTAAAAGTTGCGTAAATAGTTACGAAATATCTTAGTTATATTATTTTGCCAAGAAGTTCATTTTTTGAAAATATTTTATAAAAAACAATCACAAAATATTAAGTCAATATTTTTATGCAATCATAATTCACTTGTTTGCTACAACAACGACATAACACAAAAGTCGTATTTTATTATAGTAAAATATTTTGTTATCATAAGAAAAAAATATTTATAAAATATTATTAGTGTAATATTCATTGTTCAACCACTTTAAAACATTCATAAAATATCATCATAGAATATAGATGTATACAGGGCGAATATAGTGTTGACGCGGTCGGGCGGCGTAATGGCAGTTGGAATTCAAACGGCCTTTACTCGGAAACCGCTCTGTGGCTTCTCAAACAAACGGCCAATCGACGACGGACGACGCCGGCTCGCGACACCCGCGCCAGGAACCGTTGGCCGGCCGTTCGGTGAACCGGCTTGTGGAAGTCACTATATTTCTCAACGACCCGGAATACACGGACACCACTCACGTCCCCGCGAGTTCCGTTGACGACACACAGCAACCGACGGACAACCGATACCGTTACTTACTTTGTGTATTTTATATCAACAACGTACAAAAGTGCCTAAAAAAAAAAAAACATAAATCGAACTGCACCAGTGTTTTTTTCCCTCAACCCACGTCATCCACGCGGCACCCCACAGGACCGCATCAGTGTATACAATTTATTTATCTTGCAATATGGAAAACAAGATTGTAATCAACGGCCGATTACTGACATCAAGATAATGGATTAATTATTTTAGTATTTTTCAATTATAAATAGGAGATGGTATTTTGATTTAATTTTGATTCCAATTTAATTACCTGTAATTTGCGGCATCAAAAGGTACATTTAAGGGCATATGTAATTTGTGCCAAAATATAA
The DNA here is from genome assembly GCA_949089665.1 of Macrosiphum euphorbiae. Taxonomy (NCBI): domain Eukaryota; kingdom Metazoa; phylum Arthropoda; class Insecta; order Hemiptera; family Aphididae; genus Macrosiphum; species Macrosiphum euphorbiae. Next base: position 73,486,531 of record CARXXK010000003.1, on the reverse strand, counting down.
AAATATAATACCTATGTATTTTGCGCCACATATACAAATTAATTTTGGTAATTTGCGCCACGACAGAAAACTAAATGGATTATGTAATTTCAAATTTGTGCCACACTTTCAACTTCAATATTGTTGGAATTTACCAGCAGATAAATTTACTGATATCGCATAGGATATAAAATAATAAGTACCGACGTGTGTCCAATATAATATTGTTGTGTTCTACTGATAATAGACATATAGTCTTTATTAGACGTAATCGATCTCCGATTACGTCTAATCTAATGAAAATTATCAATGTATATATAAATTTTCAACAAATATATGAAGACTACAGACAAAATAAAATTGACAGAAAAGGCTTAGTTTCGTCATTAAGCTATAAATATAAAAAAACGTGAGTAAGCTAGGTATTTTATTTCAAAAATTATGTGTTATATAAAATTATAAAATGTACTTATTTAATATACATGGAGTTCGTTTTACTTGTATAGATATATTTATAATTATGATATGACTGATTTTTATGTTTTATTACTAAACGAAAATTTACTTATTTAATATACATGGAGTTCGTTTTACTTGTATACATTTATTTATAATTATAATATGACTGATTTTTATATGTTTTATTACTAAACGAAAATTAATTTTACTTGTGGCGCTAATTACAATTTCAATAAGGTGAACTATGGCGCAAATTACGATTTTTGTAGGTAAACGATGACGCAGATTACATATTGCCTTTTTATATAGTTTTATTTGGCGCAAATTACAAACTTAAAAAGTGGCGCAAATTACCAAAATACAATTTTAGATGTGGCCCAAATTAATTTTTTTTTTTTTTTTGTTGTTTTTGGCGCAAATTACATACGCCCAAAATAGGTACTGTTTAGGTGGCCAGTGAATTCCATGTTATAATATGTTATATGTGATTATAATATATGAAATATGGACTGACAACATTACAATAGAAAACAAGGTAAACGTATTATTCATAACACTGTTATAGGTGTTTATCACCAGTCGTTAGTTTACAAAATCAAATAAAAAATATTATAAACGAAAATGTAACTAAAGGGTTCTTGATCACCACTTTTTAATTATAGAAGGAAGCTGAAATGTTAGCAGAACAATACCACAGACTTTTCTAAAAAAAATTAAATAGATCCTAGACAGATAAATGAAAATAACATTTTTTTTCGAACCACCCTACTGGGCGATTCACCAAAAATGCGGATCCGGATGTGTACGTCTCATTTGGGTACAGTCTATTTTTAGTTACAAATTTTCTCACTTGAGTACAATGTAATTACCCAGAATAACACCAAGTGTCATTTGCGTACACACTCATTTCCCTTCACACTTGGTCAGGCTTAGGACTGGCAGGATATTTTGCAATACTCTGGAGTGTTTAAAAATGAGGGCGCACGAATAAATACGTAGCTAACCCTAAATGTAAAATATAAAATATCATTGTAATAAGTATAGTTTAATATAATATAATAGGTAATTAATATTCAATGTAAAATGTATAATAATATAGTAAAATTTAATCTAATTTGACGATTATGGCCAATTTTTTGAGGTAATTGTCTAAGTCGTTATTTTCTAAAAAGTTTTGAGTAATACGTTTAATTCTCTCGTCCAATTTTATATATTTTTTGTTTCGTTTAATCCCTTCTAAATTTAATTCAGCGCGTAAAAGTCGATGGTCACTTTCTGCTGCTGCTGTTTTAAGTTTTTCAATTAAAATCCAAATACTCGGGTGCGATCTTCCCACCAATGTCTTAAATGTACGGTTCCATCCTTCGACGATGTTGTTTGTTCGGTGCTTTTCAATATGATTTATGACAATTCCACATTTCCTTAGAAATAGTGGCGGAGTTGATCCAGTTTTCAACAAAATAGTCGTTAATTTCAGCTAGCTTCACGTCATCAGGTGCATTACTTTGAATAATAAGCCAAGCGGTGCATGTATACAGCGAATCGTACGTATTTCGATAAGATGATAATAGTGAAATAATAATAATGAAATAGCTTATAATATATATTTAGGCGACAAAAGTATACATAGGGAATGCCCACATTTTAAGCTGTGTACGCAAATGTGACTATAATTCGTTCGTAGTTTGACCTTCGATAATTGTGTACGCAACTGAGAAGAAAATCGCCGTGTACGCAAGTGAGACGTACGTATCTGCACCAACACCCAAAAATGCTACACCCTTATTTCATCAATAATGCAGTTATGCAAAATCTAAATTTTGGAATTTTGTATTTTATTCAAAGACCATATTTTCAAATTCTCGAGATTTTTGTAATAAATAAGGAGTGTCCTGTTTGTTACGAACTGGGGCTATGGTGAAAATATCGGTCATTAATATAAATCTAAATTTATAATTTGTAAAAACGGTCAAAGTATAATATAAATATACTAGTTCCAACAATACGTCTATTTTATATTTTTGTGAACCATTTTTAAGGTCTATTATTCTCAGTACAAACATTTTAATAAACAATAATTGAGAAACCACTCATTCGAATTTTTAATTAAGTAGGTCCATCGAAAAACAATTGGGGTGATCATTTTTGGTGAATCAATATTTGTATTCAGAGTGTAACAGAAATATCTGACAAAAAAAAAATATACATACTACTTAAACGTATAACAAACATTGTTAATATTATGTGATTATAGTAAACTAGCTGATCCCGTGCACTTTATTCCCCTTAAAAAATGGCAACTCTTAAAAATGTAAGCATTGTATAACTCATTTTGGGTGTAATTCACTGCAGTAATTTTAACTGAGCTACCTTTTTAGGCAATTCGATTATGTCGGGTCGCTGACAAAGAGCGACTAATTCACCTTAGTGACAATGTTCCAAAATTGTATTTGATGCAAGGTTATTCCTGATCTACTGGTATAACTTATGTCAACCAATATTAAATTAATACTAATTTCTACCCTAATTCATATCTACATGCCGATAAAACGCACACAAAAGAAAAAAAGTCAGGTTCCAGGTAGCTTGAAACCCACCTGCCGCCATGCCATTTTAGGTATACAATTTACACGTTTATATTAATTATTTATTAACTTTATCAGACTAAATTTATGCCTATGACACTTACAAAGAATGTAGCTTTCTATTGGTGAAAGTATTTTTGAAATCGGTCCTGTAGTTTTTGAGTTTATTTGTTACAAACAAACAAATCTTTCCTCTTTATAATAATAAGTAGTAAATAATTTAAGAAATATACTCATGTCAGCAAATTAACGAAAATAATATTTTTAAAAAAGTTATTACGTTCCAAAATAGTTTAATCAAAAAATTATAGATATTTAAAAAAATTCTAAAAAATAAACTACTTGACTTATAAAATTTTTTTACCATCAAAGTTGTTTTTATAATCAGATTCAGAAATTGGATATTTTGAATTTATGCAAAAAAATTTTATCAAATTTTAAATATTTTATTTTCAGTATTAAAAAATACAATAATTGTTTGAATATTATACGTGTTACGAGAGTGACAGGTCAGGTCTCGGTGGGATATTGTATGTGGGCCATACTTGTTAAAAATACTTTTTAGATGTATTTAAAATAAAATGAAAGTATTTAAATACTAATATCTAAATATTATTCAACAAGACGTATGAATTGGGAAAACATTTATGTATAATTAGCATAATGTGATTATTCGATTATTCGATTTACTTTATTTGATAATGTTTTCCGACGTCGAAAGTTGCATAAACACTATAACCACTCAATACAACCTGAGTACACGGTAAGTTTTCTCACCAATTTATTTGACGAACCAACATATTCGTAATCCATCTATAGCAGGGTTTCTCAACCTTTTTTAAGTTAACGATTCTATAGTACCTATGTATAGTAAAGTAGAATCCAAAGCATACGATAAATATAATATAAATCAAAACTCTAATAATGAATAACGAACGAATCGTGCAATAACGCCATGTAGAAATTTAGAAATCAATATAAATAATTTTCTTAATCATAATCATTTTAAGCGTTATATACAGTGTTGGGAAAGTTACTTTTTAAAAGTAACCAAGTTACGTTACTAGTTACAAAATAAAATAGTGCAACTAGATTACTTGTTAGTTACTCAAGTACAAAAGTAATGCGTAACGTTACATTTTATACTTAAAAGTAACTATAGTTACAATGACTTTATTCTTATGTTAATATCAGTAATCCATACACGACCGTTCGTCGGTATGTTGATGTACATATTTTATCAGATATAAAAATAAATAAACTATATCAGTTGCTGCCTTTATAGACTGTAATTGATGATTATAATTAATTAAATTAAAAATAATATTAAGAGAAAATCATTTATTTATATAATTATATTAGATTATACAGGGAAAATGTTGTAATTACATAAATACCTACTTAAATTATTAATATAATTAAATTTTCTGATGTGGATACTAGGGGAAGGACTGTACTGAAGTGGCACCTCTATATATCCCCCCCCCAAAAAAAAATTAAATTAATAATTTAACTCGTTCTTCTACTAAGTTACTTCTAAATAATTAATGCAGTTACTCTTGCGTTACCCAAAAATAATAATAACGAAGTTACTTAACGTCAGATACTGAAAAATGTGTAGTAAACCGACAGAGTCGCTTTCCTATAATTATACATCATAAGGACTTTGCACTATATGATATATTGATCTTGCACTATATGATATATTGATCAACGACTATACCACGCCCTGAGGTTAATTACATACTTCAAAATCGCATAACGATTTCTAATAATACATATTGCCAAATAAACCAGTTCACAACTCAAGGTTTATTCGACAACTTTTAACATTTACGCCGGTACCTTTCATACCGCCGGTATTCCTTTGATCCACCTCCGAGTCTCTACCGTGTACCTAATAACCTAGGGAGACTTTGTATATATTATACGAGTCTCCGTCTGTATCTAAATTAGAATTAGTTCAGTGCTAGTACGACGTACATACTTATAAGCACTTAGTATTAACCACATAGATAATATAAGAATGGATAGGACATGCCTATACTAGTTCCATATGAGGCCGTGTGCTTTTTTGGGGAAGAGAGAAAGTAAAGAGAGAAAGGCAATATGAGGCTTTTTGAGGTTATGTACAAAACTATTTTATTGAATAATAATGATAACATGATAGTCGGTTATATTTAGATATTTGTTATGTATTTTGATTGTTGTGCCACTTGTGCCTAGAACATGGAAATTTGAAAATTAGTAATTACCCTAAACTTTGTTTACCTGGTACCTCATCTATATTGTAATTTGTATCGTATTAACTGTAAGACGAAATCATGGTCAATCGTTGTATATTGTGTTGTAGTACATCAAATACACACAAAGACGTCAGTTTCCATCAGTGAGTCATAAATTAAAATTTTGTTTTATATAACAATATAATTTTAAGTTTGTACTTTTGACTTACATTGTTATAGGTTTCCAAAGGATGAAACTAGACGTTCGATTTGGATTGACTCTTTAAGAATAAAAGAGGTTGTTAAAGACTGGCATCGAATTTGTAGTTTACACTTTTCCCCAGATCATTTTGCTTTTAGTAATGAACGGAAGATTTTAAAACTTGACGCCATTCCAATAATGTAAATATTTGTCTTCATAATATTTTTTCTAGTAATTTAAATTTTTTAAATATACTGTTTTTATTCATTTATAGGAAAGAAGTGAAAAACGTAGTTGGAAGTTGTGAAACTTCCTTAGAACATGACGAGTATTTAATGAGTGACAGGTATTAAATAACTTTTTCAACTATATATATCAATATTTTTTTACTTATTATAGGTATTAAATAAGTAAATTACTACATTATAACTTGTTTTTAGTTTAATTGATGTTGATTGTTGTACTGACGATACCGACATCGATGTACAGATAGTAACTCATATTGACAGTTCAAATGATTCAGTTGCTATTCCAATAATGTAAATATTTGTCTTCATAATATTTATTCTAGTAATTTAAGTTATTTCAATATACTGTTTTTATTGATTTATAGGAAAGAAGTGAAAAACGTAGTGGGAAGTTGTGAAACTTCCTTAGAACATGACGAGTATTTAATGAGTGACAGGTATTAAATTACTTTTTCAACTATATAAACTAATAATTTTTACTTAACATAGGTATTAAATAACTACATTACATCTTTTTTTTAGTTTAATTGATGTTGATTGTCGTACTGACGATAGCGACATCGATATACAGATAGTAACTCATATTGACAGTTCAAATGATTCAGATGCCATTCCAATAATGTAAATATTTGACTTCATAATATTTATTCTAGTAATTTAAGTTATTTAAATATACTGTTTTTATTGATTTATAGGAAAGAAGTGAAATACGGAGTCGAAAGTTGTGAAACTTCCTTAGAACATGACATGTATTTAATGAGCAACAGGTATTAAATTACTTTTTCAACTATATAAACTAATAATTTTTACTTAATATAGGTGTTAAATAACTACATTACATATTTTTTTTAGTTTAATTGATGTTGATTGTCGTACTGACGATAGCGACATCGATATACATATAGTAACTCATATTGACAGTTCAAATGAATCTCCACCAAGTACAAGTAAAAGGTATAATAAAGTATTTCAACCCGTACAAACCCCTTACGTATTCAATTATTTTTACAAAGATCAATATTTCAGGTCTCTTGATTTTAGTGGTATAAAAAAGAAATATATGAGTTCAAGTAGAATTGGCGACTTAGACGAAGACGATTTTTTAACACCAAAACGAAGAAAAAGAAACCTTACAACTATCAAAAATGCTGTTACAAATTTAAGGAAAAAAAACAAACTTTTAACACAAAATAATGTAAGATTAAAAAAAAGAGTAGAATCTTTAAATAATATTGTAAAAGAACTCAAAAACAAAAGTTTGATTTCTGAAAATGCGGCAATCAATTTAGAGGTTAGATACAAATATATACTATGTAATGTATATAAAAATATAAAGGGCATAATATTTTATGGAGCATCTCATAGGCTTTTATTAATATATTAATTTTATGTTGTAATATTTGACTTTGTTATAACTCATTTTAAATTTTATATTGTTGATTGTCATTACTTAGTTAATTTTTGAGCTTGTAAAAGAGCTTTTGTGTTATTTTTGAAAAAAATAAAATAAAATGTAATTTTAACTGTAATAGATTCTGCTGAACTAATTTTGTATTGTTAGCTTTAATATTAGAAGTAAATTAACCTCTAAGTGACCGTATTACAATCTTTAAACTAAGGTTAAACCAACGAATTTGGCCTGTAAAATCAGTGGGTTAGGCGTAACCGAGGTTTAAACTATGATTGTAAAACAAGCCCTAAGCAAACTTAACATAAGGACATTGCCTGTGTTTGTACATTGGTTTATTATGATATTTAAATTTTTATGTGTGTATTGTATATTTTAATTTAATATTGTTGGTTTTTATTACTTAGTTAATGTATTGTTTTAGCTCCTGTGTTATTTTTGAAAATAGAAAATAAAATGTAACTTTAATTGTAATGCTTTTAGTGTATCATTTATGATTTAATCTAATTTAAATAAATAGTAGAATTAACTTTGTATTAAATAAACTCACCCATGAGTATAAACCAGTGGCGTAGACATGATTTCTGAAAGGAGGGGGATTAAAAAAGACCTTATCTATGCCACTGGTATAAACTATATGAGAAATTAATTTTTAAAGTCACAATTATCATTTAAGCAATTGTTTTGTATTCACTTTGTTGATAGGCTATGGGATCAGATACTTTGGAATCAATTGTAAAAAAAGCTCGTTCAGGAAAACAATTTACTTATCCCAAAGAAATCCGCGAATTTGCCTTAACTTTACAATATTATTCGCCCCGGGCATATTTATACGTAAGAAAATCATTTTCAAATATTTTACCACATCCCAGAACGTTAAGGCGATGGTACACAGTAGTAGATGGTAAACCAGGTTTTACATTAGAGGCATTAGAAGCAATAAAACAAAAAGTAGCTGCTGGTCATGTTTATTGCAACTTAACCGTAGACGAGATGTGTGTGAAACGCCATTTAGAAACTGACACTCATCAAAATGTTTATGGTCATGTTAATATGGGTACAAATGTAGTCTATGATTCTGATGACATACCTCTAGCAAAAAATGCGTTAGTTTTTCTAGTTGTTGGTATGAACGGATATTGGAAAATACCTGTAGGATATTTTTTAATTGATAGCTTGACTGGAATCGAACGAGGAAATCTACTTGCTAAAGCTATTGACCTTATAACTGAAACCGGAGCAAATCTCCATTCAGTAACCTTTGATGGGGCTTCAGTAAATCTGAGTATGTGTACTTCATTAGGTGCTGATCTTAATACAAAAACCCCTTATATTCAAAATTCAAATACATTAGAAAAAATTCTTGTTTTTCATGACCAAGCACACATGATTAAGCTGATTCGCAATACTTTTGGTGATAAAAAGATATTGAAAAATGGTGATGGAAAATTTATAGAATGGAAGTTTATAGAAAAGTTGTTTGAAAAAGAACAAGAAGAAGGCTTAAAATTAGGGACAAAATTAACTTCAAGACATGTAATGTACCAAAATGAAAAAATGAATGTTCGTTTAGCTAGCCAGGTGTTGAGTAAAAGTGTAAGTGATGCTTTACTTTACTTGAAGAAAGAAGATCCAAATTTTGAAGGATGTGAAGCAACTGCTGAATTTTGTAGTATGGTTAATAATGCATTTGACGTAATGAACAGTAGGAAGTTATATTCTAAAAAACCTTACAACAGTGCTATTTCTGCTAAAACATTTGACCAGTATAAAACATTTACAAATGAATTTACTAATTATATAGAAAACTTAGAATTTTTAGACGGTTTAAAAATAGTAGAATCAAGAAGGAAGACGGGTTTTAAAGGAATGGTCATGGGCTTGCACAGTGCACTAGAGTTATTTGAAATATTACAAGCAAAATCTCACATAACATTTCTCATTACTTACAAACTTAGTCAGGATCATTTAGAGACATTTTTTAGTGCTGTGCGTAGCCGAGGAGGCTATAATGATAACCCGACATGCCGCCAGTTTCAAGCGGCTTATAAACGATTATTAGTACATAACACAATAATTGGTTCAATGCATGGAAACTGTACCATTCTCGACAGCACAAAAACACTACCAGTGACTAGGATATTTAAAAATAATAATCTAGAAGAACAAATAGATATGACTGAAAGTCATGATCATGATTATTTTGCCTCAGTTGAACGTATGAATTCTTATGTTGAAGATGTTACAATATATATTGCAGGGTTTGTTGCCATGAAGTTAGAAAGGAAAATTGCTTGTGATACTTGCAAAAATTCTTTAACTTCAATGACAACAACACATGAAAGTAAACTGGCAGAGATAAAAGACAGAGGTGGTTTGAAGAAACCTAGTAAGTGCCTACAGACAGTATGCATAGAGTCTGAGAAAGTATTTAGACAGTATTCCACTGAGTTTATAAATAAAAAAAAATCTATTAAATTTTTTATTGTTAAAGTTAAATTAGTATTGTATAACAAATATTCAATATTTAATAACATGTATTGTGTAAACCATGACATACATATGCTATTTGATCAAACACAGCAGTTTGATACGCATAGGGATCAACTAATTAAAAATATATGTGTTATGTATTATAACATTCGTTTTTTTCACGAGGTAAAAAAAGTTAATGATCAATTAAAACTCAGAAGTAAATTGACTAAACTAGTTCATTTTCGACACGAATAAAAATTGTATTCCTATTACATAATACATTGAATACTTTTATTTCACCAATCACCAAACTAATACTAAACAACATTAGCACTGTCAACTGTTATTTTAAATAGAAATTAGAATATAGAATAATATTGTTAAATATCACTAATTAATTACTTATTAAAGTTATAACTTATTACAGAATAAATTTATGTTATTTAATTTATTATTATTTATCAATTATCATATCAATATTTGCCTCATATAACCTTAAAAATAGTATCACTAAATTTTCATGTGATAAGTTCTTATGTCCTATCCATTCTTATATTATCTATGATTAACCACTAATCTCTCGGGCAGACGCTTATCGCTCTGTCCTCAAATTTCTATATTCAAATGTAATACCATTATGTTATTATTAACTTTAAAATAAATTACTTAAATTATAACGTTGTAACTTGTAACCCTGCAACCTTTTCTCCTACTCAATCATCAACATCGTCAAACTCAAAATATAAGCGTTAGTGAGGGATCACTACAAATGTAACTACGTTACAGTAACGAGTGACGCGTGTTACGGTACTACCCAACACTGGTTATATATTATGCATACTTTAAACATTAACTAAAGTCATCTATTTATTTTATTATTCACATCTGTAAAGGTGTTAGATGTCGACCAGCTAAAAATTAGAAAAGTATTTATCACTGATCATATTATGTTGTTTATTGTATTATATTCTTTTAGCTCTATTCTGCAGTATTAAGTAAATCGCAAATTGTACTTTATTGTTATTATTTGTATTTAAATAAAATGTCTAATTTAAGAACCTCTCACATTCAGCTTTTGCTTACAGGAGGTTGGGATTTTTTTGCAAATAAAATAAAATAAAATAATTATTATTAAAGAAAAAAAATACATTTTTTTCAATAGGTTATTGTTTCTCTTCGGATATAGGCATTGCGTCCAATAATTCAATTCTATTTGATCCATAAAATAGAAATACCTGAGCAGGTAAGTTTTGAGCCAATAAAATGCCTACCCATACCTACCTAGTTATAAGGGTGTTGTAGGAAATAAATTATTCAACTGTTTAAGTTATGAGTTTAAATCCTTATATTATATTACAGTGATATTAATAATAATATGGCGTAAGTATAAATGTACAAAATATGACAATAAACTAAAAGTGATTTTAGCGAATAGGTATTTTCATATCAATCCATTCATTTTCGATCTAATTACGAGCTTTCCTGTGTTTTTATCCGAAACGACACTAATTCCGAGGTCATTAAGATTCGCAGTTTCGGGGCTCCCCGTGGAGAGATGGAGAGTGGAACGTCTACGTATGGTCTCAAATCCCCATAGCTCGCGGGATCAAAACGAGATTTTTCACCCTTGGGCCGAGGAGAAAACCGAGAAATGGTGCGGGGCGGTGGAGGTGAGGAGGAGGCGGCCAAGTCACCCGGAGGTTAAGACGTCCAGGGCCCCGGGTGGATGGCGGCCGGGGGGTTTTCATTCGGCGGAAAGTCGGAGACTCGTGTAAATCATCCCTGTGGTCAGATTAACGTCAATCTTTTTCGGTCGTGCAGCTGCTATGATTTCTCACGCAACTCTTGTGGAAAATAATAATAATATATAAAATGTCCGCGCAGGTTGACAATACTTGAATTAGATGACGTAGCGTACCGCAACTGCTATGTATGGTGATTTTTAGTATTAATAATTAAAGTCGAAATGCAATATTCCTTACAGTATTTTACACAAAATTGAATAATCAATGAATCGTTATCAGTTTTTTAATAGAATTGTTCTATTAAAAAAAAAGTCTAACAACAAACTACTTTAAATAGTGATCATTCCAATGTCTCATTATATAATCCTATAGTTCATTATGAATTTCCTTAAAATAACTAATTATTTTCTTAAAATACATGTAATTCTATACTATTTACAGATGATTGAACTTTTGATAAGTCTTTTAATATTTGTTCATAATCTTCGAACATGTTTAAAAGTTTTTATAATTTTCCTTTCTATTATTTCTATTAGTAAATATATTTTTTTTTAACATTGAAATATTAAAAACATGCATCAAAGCGTCTCTCTTTGATTTCTAATTAGTTTATTGAGATGGTTAAAAAATCATTTCTATCTATATTTGTTTTATAGGTCAAATATGTATATACGAATTTAAAAAAATAAATATATGATGATTAATAAATATAATGAAAATCGCATAAAGCAAAATTTTATGTTTTATAAAGTTTATTTCTATAACTTAAAAATTTAACATAATTGTAAATGCGCTATGACGATTTTATTATATTTTTTAATCATCATATATTTATTTTTTTAAATTCGTATATATATATTTAATTGTGTGTATACATATTTAACCTTTTCCGCCGTGTAGGAACTTACATACGTACCTGGTTTTTACCGTGGAGGAACTTACATACGTAGGTACCTGGTTTTTACCGTGTAGGAATTTACATAATATGTATCTTTTTCTATCGTGTAGGAAATAACGTATGTATTTTGTGTACCTGCTACTCTCGTGTAGGAACTTACATTCGCCCTAGCGATTATTCTTTGTCACAAGCCGATTATCAATTTTAGGTTCTAATCGATTACCGGTTAATCAATCGATTATTGAATCAATCGATTTATTAAAAAAATTAACCAATTTGTATAATGTATTTATTTATTTTTAACTATGTATGTATTTGATTTTCTTATAAAATTCTTTCTTTTCTAATTATCAATCGATTAATCCAGTAATCGATTACCAAATAATCGATTAATTCAATAATTCAACAATCAAACTAAAAAACCGATTAATTTAAAAATTAAATTATATGGCCATAACCCCTAATATAATGGATATTGGATAGTCAAAATTACAGTTTTTTTTATTATTGTCTGTATTTATTACTGACTGGTTGTGGATAATGTACATGACAAACATTTTTAAAAAAACTTTAACAATTACATAATAATTATATTATTGTAAGCATAACAAACCAACTTTTAGATAGTTAGTTTAACAGCTATACGTAATTATGAAATTCGTATTGATTGATTAAATATTAATTTATTAATGATAATGTAATTATAAAACGTAACTCTTATAATGTAATTTATTTACCGAATCGTTTTTCTGAACATATTTTGGACGTATCAGAATATCGATATTAAATAATAAAATATTTTAAACCGTTTTTGTTTTCTGGCTCCAATCAGTAAACACTTTCTGCACGCCTACCATACACAGTCGTTTTGTACCCATATTTTGTACATTTCTTTATTGTGTATATTATTCTTCCGTATTGATTGTTGTAAAAATGTCGTGCTTTATTCAGTATGTGACTGTGCAATTTTGTCTAATCATGTTGCTAGCATGTGTACGCAAGCTAATGGTTTTGATTATTAAGGTACACGAGACATTGATCTTGGATCGGGATGACGATCTAAGATTCAGCCTAGATTGCTGGTGTCGACACCAATCGGAGGACACCCCGCAGGTTGGTCGAGCTAATCACACATCGTAATACTGATATTATAATAATTTATGTGATTATTCTTGTGCGTTTAAGACGAACGCGGTTCAACGTCAGACGCCGGTCGCTTCCGTTGGCACTCAAGTGGATGGTCTTCCGGCACCGCTTCCCCGCAGAAACTCGCGGACAGCCACTTGGTCGAGGCCTCCATTCCAGACGGAAAGAGTGGCCACCAACGGAACCTACTTAACACCTCCACCGATGCCAGGTAATAGAAAGTCGGGAGCGTACGCATGGAAGCCAAATACGTTCAGTAACGGAGACGTGCCCGGCCTACGATTCGGCTTTCATTCGCCTTCTCTTCCGGTACAGAACACTTATAGGTACCACACGTCCCATCCACCACAATCCTTTGCCGTTGATGCTCGCTTCGGTTTTCCGGGAAAGCCGCGGTTCTTGGCACCCAACTTGACCCCAGTCACGTTTGGGCTGCCGTGGCAAACACAGCCACCGAACCCGACAGCTTTTGCGGCCCCGAGTTACTTCGTGGTCCCGGCGTGGGGCCGGCAACCGTTTCCATGTCCCGGAGCCGTGTTGATGCAACCCCCACAGATGCGTCGATTTTGAATATCTTAGGATATTCGACCCAACTTACAAGGTGAAGTAGTGACTAACAGACTGACAAAAAAATATATATTTATTTTCAGCCAAGATAATGTGGACGGGTTGTACATTATCAGAATCGTCATTTTCTAGTAATAATAGAAACCGAGGTGATGCATCCTTGAGTGACTAATAAATTGTATTATTTATAGATGAATGGAATGGCTTATCGCTTATCTAAAGATAGCTATCGAACGATAAGTGACAAAAACCATTCATCTATAAATAATACAATTTATTAGTCACTTAAGATACAACACCTCGGTTTTTTATTATTAGAAAATGCCGATTCTGATAGTGTTTTATGTATAACCCGTCCACATCATCTTGGATGAAAATACCTATATGTTTTTTTTTAAGTCAATTAGTCGCTTCACCTTGTATGTTGGGAGTTTGGAGAAAATTTAATAGAATTTAAATATTATACATTTAATGGTTTTTTTTTTTTATTAAACAGGGTGTAAAGAAAACTTTTATAACATATTTGGGTACAAAAAAGTAATACTATTGATTTATTATAATATAATTGCAATAGTATAATAATAAATTAATAGTATTACTTTTTTTTGTACCCAAATATGTTATAAAAGTTTTCTGTACAACCCTGTTAAATAAAAAAAAAACAATTAAATGTAAAATATTTAAATTCTATCTATGTACCAAAATGTTGTAATAAGTTTCAATTGTAGTAAAATAATAATTGTTAAATGTAAAATATTATGTTATTTGTTATTTATAAGTTAATAAACAGTTGTCAATGTAAAAATTATTTTGAAATTATTGCTTTGAAAACGTGAAAGATTTAATAATTTATTTAGTTTATTTGTGTAGGTACTCACCATAGGGTTTTCACAAAGTTTTCAAATTTCAAAATATGTTTATGTTTAGTGTACTATTTTCTTTTGCACAAGCGAAATTTGATGTCTATTTTCATTAAATATGAACGTTATTACGTTCTTAAGTACTGTAAAAACAATAACGAACCATTAAAAAAGATATTGTTAAATATAATTTAAAAATAAAAATCTATAATATATTATTACTATCAGTCAGATCAACTGATAGTTTAAAATGGTATTTTATAATACCTAAGAGAAAAACACCTTAATTTGCATCAATATAACTAATAAATTAGAGAAATATAACATAAAATTTGAACCAGGCTAAATACATTTTGTAATATCTAATTAAGACACAGGAAAATTTAAATATAGTAGGTAATGAATAAATATTAAACACATGGTTATTTATTTTATCTCTTAAAAACTACACAACAGAATTATAAGAAAAATAATAGTAAATAGGTACATACTTTTTGGTTTAAACTTATAATAAGAAATTGCAAATATTAGTTTTAAAATATATTTATTAGTCTTCATAATTAATATAAATACTGACAATATAAAAATAACAAAATTTATTATTAATGTATATTACTGGTAGTCCAGGTGACTAGTCGTATATTTACGTTGCAGGTAGCTAGACAGTTTTGTTGATGATAATGAGGTAATGTTTGAATAAATTGTACACAGTTGTAAAATACAATTAGGTTTTATTTAAATGTTTATAGTAAATCGTGCTAAGTCCAGATGACAATATTATTACACAGAGTCTAGTGAAGGTGCTTACAGTAGAGATGAGTGAACACGTCTGAATCAGGCCGTTCGGGGTCCCTCTTATAGTCCGTTCCCCGCTCCCCTTGCCTAGTGATACTGTATCTCGGTTCCCACGGATGTGGTCTATGTTGCCATCGACCCAACTACACATTTGTAATATTCCTAATCTATTCTGCGTATTACCATAATGTACTGATAGTTAAATTATGAACTGTCAATTTCCTTATAATGAATCATACTAATTTTTTATATCGAATATCTGTCATATAACGCTATTGCATATATCACATCCGCCTATTCTACATGATTGTCAACTCGCACTAATCTGTTGTGGTATTATTCCGAATATCGTTTCCCCTTGAGCTAGTAATTGATTATTTTGTATATATTTTGTTTATACTTTCGTTTTGGGCATTATACTCCCCCATGGTTTATTTGATTAAGTACAATTGAAAAGGTTAACTAGTTATTGTTTGGCCTATTCGATTACTACCTATCTATAGTATGTCATGCTAAATATATTACCTGTTGGGACTGTTACGTAGTAACTTGCTTAATACAACTAATAACAAAATAATTTTTTGTGTGATTATATCTTTTAAACAATCTTTTTAACAATATTAATAAGTATATAATTTTTCACTTAAAGTTATAACAGTTTACAGTTAACAAATTATACTTTCAACTAATAGTATTATTCAAACTCGTAGTTGTTAGTTATTTTTATTTTTATCTGTACTCAGCTAGAATTCAATTTTAAAACTCACAAGTGTCTTATAAAGTATAATTATTTGGTTCTTCTGCCATGTTCTGAATACTTGAAATTATTATTTAGGCCCAAAACTTATTCTTTGAACTATTTACCCACTTAGAGGAAAACAGAGGAAAAAACGCACTTATCAAATGTTAAAATTTGTAGACCGTGATAATAGATTATAAACACTCTGCACTTCTATAGAGATTTTTGGAAGAAATTACTATTTATGGGTAGTTTATGATGGTCAGAGGAGCATGGCTCCTGGCCCCCTCCCCCTAAGCGGGGTCATATATACTCAAAAACGATTCACATCACTGAGCATGGTCTCCATCATTTGACTTCTGAAGAGGAACCTGGACAATAATTTAGTTACAACAATAAAAATTAGAGGAAGTCGACTATGCTATATTATACAGTAGGTTTTGAAAACACAAGTCCACCATCGTTGATAAGGTCACTGTAATATTATGTGAGTGTTAAATTTGACACAAAATGTGTTGCCTACGAAAAACAAAACCCATTACAAATATTTGAGACGGTTTATCAGCCTCTATTTCTAAGAATGTTTTATAATTTATTCATATTATGATTATATATTCATAGATATTTTGACTATTTTTTTCCAAAAACCAATCACACAATATTATAAAGTTATTTTGTAATTATAACGTTGTCAAATTATTACACTTATTTTTATACCTAAATCAATACAGACGTACCATAAAACAGTGTGAATAGGATCGTGCAGGTCTATTGAAAACTATGGTATACCTACGTGTTCTGATAGTGAAAAGTTTTAAGCAGGGCTTTAAAACGTTTTCGAAACCGTTTTCAAAACCGATTTCAGAAACCGGTATAAACCGTTTTAAAATCGAAACCGAAACCGGAAAAAATTGGATACCGGTATTAAAGTCAAAACTGAAACTGGAAAAGATTGACATGTGCGTGCACGTGTACATTCTTTTTATCTTATACACATAGCCACCCACACCACCAATCACTTACTGCATTTACTTATGCACACACACATGGGAAATTTCCTACGTTGAACTCCTCGAAAACGGTCGGACGTATATCGATACCACTTAAGGTGCAATAAACTATATTATTATTATTTTCGGCCTCATAAATTAAATATTTGAAAAAATAAAATAAATTTCTGGAAATTTTAAAACCCCATAACGATGTGAGACGTATTATTATGACAACTTATTATATAATATACGAATGTCATAAAGTTATAATTATAATAGTCGTGACTTACTGTTGCAGTGACTATAATACACGCGTAGGAGGTATGATAAATAATATACAGAGTGTAACAGAGACAACTGGCTTTTGGAATAACTTTTATTCTAATCGATATTTAAAATTGTTTAAAATTTATAATATATACTTTATAGTCACTACACATAATATATTATACAAAAAATTGTTTTTATTTTTAACTCTGAAAATAGAAGTTTAAAATTTGATTTAAATTTTTTTTGGATACATTCAAAATAGCTAATTTGTGAATCTGATTGTAAGAACAATTTTGATAGGAAAAACATTCACCGAAGTCAAATAGTTTATTTTTTAGAATATTTTAAAATATAAATATTTTTTTGCAAAAAATTGGGGGTGACCATTTTTGGTGAATCACTATTTGTATACAGAGTGTAACAGAAATATCTGACAAAAAAAAAAAATATATACATACTACTTAAATGTAGGATAACAAACATTGTTAATATTATGTGGTTATAGTAAATAATTTAAGAAATATACTCATGTCAGCACATTCCCATAAATAATATTCTTCAAAAAGTTATTACTTTCCTAAATAATTTAATCAGAAAATTATAGATATTTAAAAAAATTCTAAAAAATAAGCTACTTAACTTATATAAATGTTTTTACCATCAACATTTTTCTTATAATCAGATTCAGAAATTGGCGTTATTTTGAAAATTATCCAAAAAAATTTTAATCAAATTAAATTTTTTTTTTATTTTCAGTATTAAAAAATAAAAATAATTGTTTATACCTACCTATATTTTATATAGGTGTGACTATAGTTTATATATAAATATAAAAAAATAACTTTAAAATTTTGAATACAGAAAAAGTTGTGGCATTTGTCAGGTCTTGGTGAGATATTGTATGTGAGCCATACTTGTTAAAAATATTTTTTAGATGTACTTAAATACAATAAAAGTATTCAAATACTAATATCTGAATATTATTCAACAAGACGTATGAATTGGGAGAGCATTTATGTGTAATTGACATAATGTGATTATTTGATTATTTAATTTACTTTATTTGATAATGTTTTTCGAAAGTTGCATAAACACTACCTATAGGCTATAACCACTCAATACAACCTAAGTACTTGTTAAGTTTTCGTACCAATTTGTTTGACGAACCAATATATTCGTGATCCATCTATAATATATATAGTAAAGTAGCACCCAAGCATACGAGATATATATAAATCAAAACTCTAATAATGAATAACGAACGAATCGTGCAATAACGCGTATAAATGTACCATGTATAAATTTTGAATTCAATATAAATAATTTTCCTAATTATAATCATTTTAAGCAGTGTTGGGCAAGTTATTTTTAAAAGTAACTAATAGTTACGTTACTAGTTACAAAATAAAATAGGTAACTGGATTACTTGTTTGTTACTCAAGTACAATAGTAATGCATAATGTTACATTTTTTACTCAAAATTAACTAGTTACAATGAAGTTATTCTTATGTAATTATGAGTAATCCGTACACGACCGTCTGTCCGTATGTCGATGTACATATTTTATCAGATATGATCTAAAAATAAATAAAATATGTCATTTGCTGCCTTTATACTTTATAGATTGTAATCGATGATTACAATTAGTTAAATTAAAAATAATATTAAGATAAAATCATTTATTTATATAATTATATTAGATTATACTGAGAAAATGATGTAATTACATAAATACCCACTTAAATTTCCTGATGTGGATACGAAGGGAATTACTGTCGAAAAATAGCACCTCGATATATCCCCCCCCCCAAAAAAAAAATGCATAATACAACCCGTTCATCTGCTAAGTTACTTCTAAATAATTAACGTAGTTACAGTAACGAGTAACGCGGGATACGTTACTACCCAACACTGGTTATATATTATGCATACTTTAAACATTAGCTTAAGTCATCTAATTATTTTATTAATCACATCTATAAAGGTGTTAGATGTTGGGCAGCTAATACCTATAAAAAGTATTTATAACTGACCAAATTATGTTGTTTATTGTATTATATTATTTTAGCTCTATTCTTCAGTATTTAAACCTCTGATTAAGTAAGTTTTAACTATTAATTTTATACTATTTAATTTTTTTTTAAATTAATTAATTTCAAATTAAAATTAAGTTTCAGTATTAACTATTAATTGTATACTATCATATTTATGGAGATATTTTGAGCATAATATTGCTGTTTATGTATTCATAAATAGCACCTATTTTAAAAAAAATAGTAAATCTTAAGTGTTCATCAACTTACCCTCTTGACGGTAATGTCTCATTTTTTCCACATAATCTGAAACAATGTGCATTAGTTTCAGGTAAGTATTTATTGTTACTTTATTAACAAAATATTTTTAATTTAGATTCACAGCAATAAATATACATGAATTATTGACAATTTATAATTTATTTTATCGAAAACATTTTTTTAAATAATCATCATCATAGAACATTGACAAGAATAAAATTACTTACATGGCATTTTTGGATCAGAATCTTCTAATTAATGCAATAAATACAATATGAATATTGATTTGTATTTAAATTGAATGTCTAATTTAAGAACCTCTCACATTCAGCAGCTTTTGCTCATAGGAGGTTGGGATTTTTTTGCAAATAAAATAAAATAATTATTATTAAAGAAAAAAATACATTTTTTTCAATAGGTTATTGTTTCTCTTCGGATATAGGCATTGCGTCCAATAATTCAATTCTATTTGATCCATAAAATAGAAATACCTGAGCAGGTAAGTTTTGTGCCAATGAAATGCCTACCCATACCTACCTAGTAATATGGGTATTGTATGAAATAAATTATTCAACTGTTTAAGTTATGAGTTTAAATCCTTATATTATATTACAGTGATATTAATAATAATATGGCGTAAGTATAAATGTACAAAATATGACAATAAACTAAAAGTGACCCTTTATTGATTTTAGCGAATAGGTATTTTCATATCAAACCATTCATTTTCGATCTAATGTAAAGACACTTTGTTTGATACACTTTAAAATCTATTAATTTATTGAATATTATTAGTTATTGATTCGTCATTGATAGGAAATATGAAGAAATTAATCGTATTTGTTATACTATTACAATATAGGTACGGACAAAAGAGGATATTATTATTGCATAATTTATCGCTTAAAAGTTTAAACTAATGAAGCTAATTCAAACGATTAATTTCATACAACAAGAAAAGTGAAATAAATATGTTTCAAAGTATACCTACCTACTATGTTTATTGATGATTGGTAGCATGTAATTTTATTCAATAACAAATTATTGCTACCAATACGATTTATTAAATAAATTATTTATTCGAGAATTTAAAATTTTTTTTAAAGTTAGATACATTATTTATAGACTTCTCAAACACGTGATTATTGTTAACTTATAATATTATTATATTGTAGTCTGAATTTTAAATGAAAATAACTTCCCATTACAGTTGAGACTATAACAAATCGAAGAATCTTTGTTTAAATCTTTGTGAAATCCGTTCACCTAAAGGATATTACTAACGATGTTATAAACAAAAACCATGTACGAAATCCAATCAGTGAAAAAATAATTAATAACTGATGTGAATATTGTGTCTATAATTTTTGCTCAAATTATAAATTTTTATATGATTTATAATTATTTCCAACTTGACTATAAAACCGATTTTATTCTAAAATAGTTTATAATTTTAATATAACTACCTACCTACTATGTAAATTTATAAATTATGACATAATTTCAATCGTATAAGAATTGCATTGCAAAACAAACTAAACGTATTTTGTGAAATTTTGTTTAAAGAAAGGTCCTTTTGGCAAGATGGATCTCATTCTACGTTAAGGATAAATACTTGGAAGAGCGCCACGACGTATTACCAAAGGTCTTTTTCGTGTACACGATTCAATCTCCAGTGTACTACTGCAGAGAACTGAATAGGGAGAAGCAAATAACTTTTAACAATTAAAATTATTTTAAATCACCTATAGCGACTGTGATTCTATAGGTGACTTTCAAATTTACTCGTGACCTGTCGACCTTTAATTAGATAGGTACCTACGTAGATTCATATTTGATTAACGACCATAGGCGGTACTACGAGGGTGGCAGAGTAGGCAACTGTACCTTTATTAATACATAATTCCTTAAATCTCGGTTTCCTAACTCTAAAAATATATAAATTTTTTTTTTTCAATACGAAATTTGTTCCAAAATATCTGTGAATGATAACACACACTTAAAAAATATTCTATTATTTAATCTATTCTGTGATTTTATTATCAACGAATCCTGATAAGGTGATGTGCGTCAAAACGTTACAACATTGCGATAGATAAGAAAAGATTCGAATTGTTAAATTTGTTAAATTTTTTTAGTTTTTTTTTCTATAAATATCAATAAAGTTTTATCTGTTGCGCAAAAAACTGTAAAAATTTAATACAAGGTTCCTGATATATTGTTACAGTAGCAATTGAAAAATATTAAAAATACATAGGCACAATTTTTTTTTATAAGCATTTAAACATCGAATTTTGACAAAATCTCGAAAATTATCAATCATTGAAATTAATAAATTATAAAATGTTCAGTTTTTATAGCTAAAGATTGCAAATTTAAAACAAAGGTTCTCATAAATAGTTCATACTGTAACCAAAAAATCTAAAAAATATATGAACACAGTTATTTTTTACAGACATTTTAAATTCAAATTTGAACGAAATTACATATTAAAATCAATATTAACGATCTTTGTTTTTGTTGTAATTTAAAAATATTATTCGGGGATATATGAAACTGAAAAATCAAAATATTATGGCCTATCCATACAATCTACCATAGTATAAGGAATAACAATTATGCTCATGATAAGACTGTGCATATTTTAACTAATTTATTCATAAATTCCATATAATTTAATATTTTAATACCATAGAAAAGTATATAATATGTCTTATACCTAGACTGACATACCGTCTCCACTCAGAATCGTTTTTCTAATACAATGATATTATATCATTGCATTCAAATTTAATACCATCCATTATACAGTGACCCACTTGTAACCTACAGTACAGCAGAGCGACATCCACTTACCCACCTTTATATTTACAAAATTATTCAATAAGTAAATTGGAAGGGGTTTTATTGGGGTGAAGGGGAAGTCACCCATTAACGACCCCCCCCCCCTTCCCAACATATAGTTAGATAGTTTAAATATTTTCTGGCCCCCCCTGCCAAGAGGGTCTAGTACCGCCTATGTTAACGACAACAACAAATATTTTAAACAAACACCTATTCTACTTTTTTATGTTGACAACAGGCTTTATTGTTGAAACAGAATGTTTGATGAGTAGGCAAGTAATAAATAAACGACTTTTAAGTAGAATAAACCTATATGGTCATTTACATTATCAAATTACGAACACGAACCCGACCGAATTCGTATAATATTATCATAAGGTTTTGATATTGGTATTGTTTACTAACGTGAAAAGACAACGAAAAAAAATTATTTAAATGTACCTATATGTTATTTATTAAATTTGCAAAAGGAAGTGTAATCACCGGATTGTTTCTTCTCTCACCTTATTCATGTTCTAAATTTATTGTAGCACGTATTCTTATTATGCCCTTATGTATAGATTTTATATTCTCAAATAAAAAATTTAAAAAAAAAACTGTGTAAATAACTAATGTTTAGGTAAATCAATATACAATAATAGTTATTCTAATACAATTTTGCTAGGTAGTTAATTTAACTTTATTATTATGTCTTCTTTCCAATTTAAATAATTTTTCTAAAAATAATTCTCACTGCTTAGAGGTCAGCATACCTAATCATTATTATTTAATTTATTATTATAAGCATTTTTTTAAAAATTGATAAAAAATTACAATTTCATTTTCCACTTTTTTAGATTTCCATTATTTTAGTTATCCAAAATATTAGTTTTCCACTGTATTAGATTTCTGTGATTTTAGCTTTCCCTGTTTTTAGCAATCCAAAATATTAGTTTTCCACGTTTTTAGCACTCTGTGTTTTTAGTAATCCACGTTTAGGCATTCTTTCATTTTATGATTCATCTATAAATATTTTCCACCTAATTATATTCTTATTTTTTGACGAAAATCTTCTGTTGCAAAGTCAAGTGTACTTTGAATCATGTAATTTCGACCGTGAAATACGTAGTGTTATAATTCATTTTAAATAAATAATATATTATACATGGAATACGGGAGTGTGTGTGTAATAAAAGTGTTTCATGCGGGCGTTGGCCGCAAAACAATAAATAAAAAACGATTGAAGCACATATTATGATAATATTATAAAACGAGGCAAAATGCCGAACAATAATTGATTACAGAACACGAAACAAAGAGAATAAATACACATAACAATGTATTATAATCGTTTAAATAATTTAATGACGGAGTGATGTATGTACCGAGAAGAGAGTCGTCGCCGTCGCGTCGTCTCCCGCGATAAGCTAATTGCTTTTTCTGTGAACATAATATAATAGTCAGTAAGTGCATTCCTATATTATGGTCTAAGATGTTTTGGATATAGGTACCTACCCAAGAAATACATACACCTAACACACTCCAAATATATGGAGTAGGGATATGATCGTTGTTATTAAAACCTTGAATAGAAAAAAAAAACATTTTACCGACTCCATAATGGGCCGGATGATTTTAAAAGCATCGTAAATCATATTGACAGCACATAATCTACGTCGTAGTTTCGGTTCTTGAAAAAAAAAAATCGATAGTGGGAAAAAGGTTTTATTCTTTACACACGTGCAGGATAAAACGTCCAGATAAGGGGATGTGACAATTATTTATTATTGATAAAAATTAGACATTTGATTTTATTCTAAATGAGTGTGGAACCGTTTTCGTACGCATATAAGATGTTTGAACGCTTAAACGTGGATTACTAAAAACACAGAGTGCTAAAAACGCGGAAAACTAATATTTTGGATTGCTAAAAACAGGGAAAGCTAAAATCACAGAAATCTAATACAGTGGAAAACTAAAATTTTGGATAACTAAGATAATGGAAAGCTAAAAAAGCGGAAAACTAAAATGTAATTTTTTATCAATTTTTAAAAAAATGCTTATAATAATAAATAAAATAATAATAATTAGGTATGCAGACCTGTAAGCAGTGAGAATTTTTTTTAGAAATATTTTTTAAATTGGATAAAAGACGGTATAATAAAGTTAAATTAACTATCTAGCAAATTTTATTAGATGAACTATTATATATTTATTATATTTTAAAAAAAATTTTCAAAAAATTAGTTAAGTATGCCTATATTTTATTAATATATCAGTAACAGAGGTTTATTTAGTAATAGCCTGAAATGTATATATAATAGAATTTACGAATCTGCAAGCTCGTGACGTTAAGCCACGACAATAATGTATGTAATACATGTAATGCTGGTAGATATAAAGTAAAATATAATTAATAATTAATAAAAATGGTTAAGCACTGGGACATAAAATTGATACATTTTGTAAAAAACATTTGAATTTCTTTAGCCTTTGTACATATTTATTTATTTATTTATTTTGTTAAAACTACTGTAATAAACTAACTACTAAACTTTGTTTTTATATTTAATAATTTAATAATTGCTTGTGAATTTGATTCAAGTAGTTCAGTTGATCCAAAAAATACATGTATAATTTATAGTATTTATGAACATATTTGAAAATATTAAACAATAAGCCTAAATTAATTTCATACCGAATAATAATATTATTATATTAAATAGTAAACTTTAAAAAAAAATTAGGAGAAAATTCCTACTATCTTACTACACCGAACACAGATGGGAGGGGGTAAGGTCCGGCGGAAAATGTCCGCGATTCATACCTAGGTATGTATTGTTTAATGAATTAATGACACAATTTATTGAAAAAAAAACATATTAACAATAATCAATGCAGATAATTAAATCAAAAAAAAGTTGAAAATTTGGTTTGGCTGTATAAAATGTCATACTAACATTGAAAATTATTAATCAGTCCAAATAATGCCTCTTAAACTAATTGTGGCATTTGGCACTCTGTTTTAAATTTTGGACTTTAAAAGTTATAAAAAAGATGGTAAAATCAAGTGAATTTAATAAAAATATTGTCTAGACAATGAATTCATTATCTGCATATAATCAAAAAACAATTATTTTTATCTAGATAACGCACAATACACTGTATATATTATATTATATAGATGAGTGTTTATCTGTATGCGTGTTTTTTGTGTTCCTACGACAAATTACCAGACAATATATATATATATATTGTAATGACGTTTTATTTATTGCATGAACACGTCATTTTATAAAAATGCACCAACCGCCTCATTAGCGGAGATAAAGACTAAAATGTAATTAGTCATCGGTTTGAATGGACTTTATACGAACGATGAAATATAATGCTATTGTTGTTCATGTAATATTATACTCAACATATATTAGTTTGACAAATATTAAGATTCTGTACTTTTTTGATTGCAGCTAAGTCACAGGGAGTCACTACAGTCCACGGACAATTTATACTACTTTGACACGGGAAACGTTGAGAGGAATCTACTTCTATTCCGATTTGAATTATTTAGAACTGCTCAAGTGCCCATAATTCCAATAATGATAATTATTTTGTAGAACTACCCGTTAGCGCAATCTCAGCTGAGTACATATACTCTACGGTGATGCTGTGTCGTAGTCATAGAAGCAAATTGGATGGCTTTTTTTGGGGGGGGGCTTTGCTAAGCCCCCCCCAAAAAAAACCTAGGACTTACAATTTTAATATGCTATATTACAATAAGTCTGCTTACCTTTAATATATTTAGCCCCCCCTCCCCAAGCGAAAAGTTGAAGTTGCTCCTATGGTCGTAGTATTTCGGTTATAACTATTGACCGGATTTATATGCAAATGCATATATTATGTATTGGAATAAGCTTTTTGAAATCTGATGAAAATTGTCCCCGATTTAGATCACTCTTATTAAAATAGCACCAATTTTATTTTGCATATTTTGTACGTCATATAGTACATATAGTCAATTTGATGAAATATAATGCTATTGTTATTCATGTAATATTATACTCAACATATATTAGTTTGACGAATATTAAGATTTTGTACTTTTTTAACTGCTGCTCAGCCACAGGGAGCCACTTAGCAAAGTCCAGGGACAATTTATACTGTCATATATGTATATGTATATGTATATGTACCTAATGCGTATGTATATTATATGCATATCGGACCACCCACACTCAATAATATGGTCGGTTGTCATTAGTTGTCTTGTGTTTTATTTTAAGTCTAAATATTATATATTACATTTTTATTTTAACATACGATCATAAAAATCAATATTATTATTTTAATTTATTATTTTAATCGTAATTAATTACGTTTAATGAGCGAAGTAAAAACAAATAAATATTGCGGCTGAACGACAGTGTATATCCCAGACCGCAAATTTTTTGTTTAAAAACATTATTCTAACATTATAATAACCAGTGGCGTATTTTCAAATTGTTTGTGGGGGGGGGGGGGGGGGGTTCTTAATATTTTATTTTGTTTATTATCAACTTTTTCTTGTGTAGGTAAGACATTTATAGTAGATTTGTAAAATGTCTGATTATTGGGTTGCTTTTATTTATGTTGCTCATAATTGTAATCTAATTAGAATAGTATATAAAATACATTACTATAAATATAAATATTATGTATAATGTATATCTATAGTGTTTACAAGCATTGTAAATTTGTAAGTATAAAAATTTGAGTAGTACATCAAATAAAAATCAGATCATTTTAATTTTCTTCATTTTATATGTTACATCAGAAAATAATATTAATTGTAAATTAAATCAATTAGAAATTAGAAATTAGCAATTAGGTACCTTAGGTTAGGTTAACCTAAGTGTTCGTGTATGCGTGTAGCGACTACAATATTATATCGAAGCCGTATTGCCGTCGATAACGAACTGCAAATTATTACGGCTGAACAAACGCAGACTGCCCTATTATAGTATATAATAGACGGCGTACTAATATAATTATATATTATATTACATTATCATTTCACTATCGTCGTCATTGTCGTCTTCGGACGATGACCAAAAGTTAAACCCATGTTATTTATACAAATTGTAATACAAACATTAAATACACATAATATAAATGAATATTTTCTATTCTCAATTAATACTTTCATGTACTTTGAAACCGATATCAAAAATTTTAAAGATAAAATTAACTAATTATGTCTAAATAAAATAATACATTTGCAGATAGCATTACGGTTGTAAAAAAATAGTCTGTACACTGTACACTGCCCATTAAAAAATTATTTATTTTCGAATAATAATTGGGACCTACGTCGTAATTAAATAAAAATCCATAGAATAACGTTTCACAAACAAAAAGCCAGCCAACGGACAATAAATTTACTATAGGAATAATAATTATTTTTTGTAGGTAAGTATTAATATCTCTCTCGTACTACCGTATTACAAATGACATTAGTACGACTTTTACAGTACTTTCTTATCTTATTGGTTTTGAACTTTTAAGTTATATGTATTTGTTTTAAATTCAGATGAGCGAGTTTAATATAAGACTAAAAATTAGTCGTACCCGATGCAGGATAACTTCCTCTCCTGTCGAAAGAATAATCGATTGCATTTTAGTGCAAATTACATTTAGTATTTTTGTCCACCTGAGATGGTACCTAAAAACTGCATATTTATATTTTGGTTCAATTTACAAACGATATCGGCTATGGTATTCGTCTTTGAATTATAATGATTTTAGATTCTGAGCAGAGCGAGTGTATTGATTTTAAATGAGTACAAAGTGTTTTTTTTTTTATTTGTTGTTGTGTGTGTAGTGGATAAATAGTCGAAATAATATTTTGATTTTAAACTTCAGTACGTTTTCCCTGGCAGGAAACTGAATCTAGTTGGTGCATCGGAGAGGTGAAAATAACGTGAACAAAATAAACAAAAGACATTATAAGTTCATTATAATTCAAAATATTATAATGCTCATTTCTTCGCAAAATTATTTCTCGCCAATTAAATAAATTATTGAAACAAAATATAAGTGTACTTTCATTAAATTTATTTGGCATTTATTTATGATATCACATCTTTAAAGTGCTTATAAAGATCTGTTTTTTTTTTGTACTTAGCCATTTTTTATACGGAAATCGACGAAGTGTTTTTGTTGTGATTCCGGTATACATATAAATATTATAATATGCCATATAATATACCTGTACAGTTTATATTTAAGATCCCAAAGCAAAATATTTTTCGGAGTATTTCAATCTATAAAGATCAAATTATGGACAATAGTACTTCATAAGCAATATACGCATTAATTAGTTTAAAATAATAATCGGGCATAAGCCTATTAACAAAACATTATGGTATAATTGTTAACACAAATAAACTAATAGACATTGTGATAAATGATAATAACACAAAAAAAAAAATAACACAGACACAAATAAAAATAAATTACATACAAATTAATACAAATAAATTAACCTCTATGTTTTAAAAATTATAATTATCTTTCAGCTTTAAAGACTGCGAGATAAAACAAAAAAATATCAACTGCATTTTTAGCCACCTGTAGATATTTTACTGCTCCGACTGTTCAGAGTGCGTTTCGCTGTACATATTTTTATTCACATCGAACAAATAATAGGCATCATCAAACGTTATCATTAGGGGCCGGAATTCGATGACCTGTAAAACCTCCTAAAAACGACTTAAAAAATTATAATGGTATAATAGGTATAAAATAATATTCAATATCCAATACTCATAGTACGATCGGCCATCGGGACCTCTCGGCACAAGCCATAATATATACAATACGCTTTGGTCGTTATCGGAAATAATAATTTGATAGTTAAAGATAATACTCAGTTTCAAATAATAGTTTGCCGAGCCATTCCACGAAAGCCGACTTGTGGACTCTGACCAACGAGGCAACTCATATTTTATTCAACAATATGTATACGTAGTGAGCTGTTTTATTACACAGTTACCATATAGTAAAAACCAACCGCAGTTGCGTTTGTACTAAATTAGGTATGACTCACTCTGCAGTATACGTGCCAGCGCGGCTGCAGTTATTCGCCGCTACACTATTATAGTAATATATTAGTACCTGGTTAATTATTTTCCATAGGCTTAAGTACTCATTGTTAAAAAGTAAAAATATAATAAATTTAGGTAAGTGGATGTCGCTCTACTGTACAGTAGGTTACAAGAGTGCCAATATATAAATAATTGAATTAAACTTGAATTCAATCATATAATATTTATTGTATAGGTAAGAAAGAGAGAGGAGGCGGTTTGTCAGTCTGGATATTTTATATAGTTTTTATTTATTATTGCCTGTAAGTTGAATTAATATTTTTATATTATTATTATTTATTCGTTTCTATGATGATAAACAAAGCGTAAGAAATTAAAATCCCATTTTTGGCTTAATTTTGTAATTTGTCAGTGATTTTTCCTGTGACAATAAATAACTATTGAGAAAATAAAAATATTACATCTCTATAGTATCATCTTGATCCAATTTACTAAAATATAATATACTATATGTTGAAATCAAAACACTCTTTCTGGTAGTAATTTGTATAAAGAGTAAAAAAAAAAAAAATTTACACCATTTATAAACCACTATGGCACTATGGTTTCCTCGCTCAGCTCAGAATCTAAAATATACACTAATGCTGGGTTAAACAAAAAACTGATTAATTGTACGGTTCAATAAAATTTAATGGGACAAATCTACCTAAATTACGCTTAAGGTAGGTACCATTTTTGGCTCACTAAACCTTTATATTGTTTCATTAAAATATGTCAGGGGAGAGGCCACAACTAGGCTCCTCAGCCGCATATGGCTTTTGAACCAAGCTTAGACTAAAATTAATAAATATAATTCTTCTTTAGAATCGTAAGATAGTGTTTTTATCGCCGTCTGTTTCGTTATCATCACAATCAAATTTAAAATTTAATAATTATTATGTAGTTAAAAATTTTAAAAATATTTAAATTTTATATCTAAGGATTGAAAATTTAAAATAAGATTCCACGTAAGTAGTTAATTCTGTTACCAAAAAATCTAAAAAAATACAGAAGGACGGTTTATTTTTATAGTCATTTTAAGTTCAAATTTGGACGAAATTACATATTAAATAACCCTAGAATATCTATTTTAGTTATTTTGTTGTGATTGTATTATATTATTTGTGCTTCATGGGTATTTGAAACTTCTAAAGTACTATTATATATCTATGATAGTATCACGGTTTGTTGTTGTTCTTGATGTATAACGTGTTTTAAGTACCTAATGGATATTGTGATATGATTAATTTGGAATTTAATATGGGTACCTGTTATAGGTCAATTTTTTTTTTAATACCATAGACAATTATAGTATGTCCTATACCTAGAGTGAAATACCGTATCCGCTCAGAATCGTATTTCTTGTACAACGATATGTTTGTTATTTTTATTCTTATTATTACAATTTATAATTAAAAATTGTAATTAATTATAAAATCTTTTAAATAACCATGTATCTAATATTTATTCATGACTATATTTTTAGTTTCCTGTATATTTATTAGATATTACAGAATATTAATTAGTAAAGGTCAATTTTGATCTAATATTTTTATAATTTATAGAATGATATTAGTTCATGCATATTGAGGTAGGTATGCAGGATGTTTCTTCTTAGGTATTACAATTTTAAACTACTAGTTAACCTGACTGATAATATTATAGATCCATATAATAATTAAATTAATATCTTTATTAATATTTTTTAAAGTATCATTATTATTTTACAATACATAATATTATAGCAGTAACTTTATACTTTGTATAGTTGAAATAATATAGACATGAAATCTCTCTTGTTTGAAGAAAAAAAAAATATACACAATTATTAACCTCCTATGTGTCAACAAAAAACCTCATATGTTGTGTTTGAGAATAAAAAAATACTATCAAAACCTCATAATATGTGCAAAAATCTTAACAATATGCTTAATATCCCTTTTGGATAAAACAAAGTAATAATAATAAGAGCCCAATTTAATATCTAAACATATTTTACCACATATAAATATTTTTTGAAATTTTCATAATATTCAATACTTATTTTTTATACTACTAAAGCGTTTCTCCTGGAAAACTTTTAGATTCTGAGTGGAACGATGAATGAATTGATTTTACAATGATGTGTGTTTTTATATTTTTTTTTATTTTTTTTTGTGTCTGTGTACACGATAAGTAGTCGAAATAATGCTTCGATTTTCGACTTCAGTATCTTGTCCGATTTGAAAGTGAATATCGTTGGTGCATTGGGGAGGTCAAAATTTAAAATTCCCAGTACTTTTCAAAAGCGCCAAGAAAAAAAAAAGAAAAATTAAGGAAAAAAGGGAATTTTTACGCAAAATCGATTTTTCAGAAAATTGAATTTGGTTTTTGGTGTAACTTTAAAACAAATGACCGTAGATACATGAAATTTTCACTGGTTGTTTATATTTGCATTTTCTATACACGATAACATTTTAAAAATATTTTGATTTATTTTGAATTGTTTAGGGACATTTTTATTTTTCATTTTTTTTTATTTTTTTTTCTAGAAATATCAATAAAATTTTATTTGTTGGTTAAAAAAACTTTAAAATTTAATAGAAGGTTCCTAGTATATTGTTTCAAAGGCAGATGAAAAATATTAAAAATGGTTAGTCACAGTTTTTTTTTATAAGCATTTAAAGTTCAAAAATTGACAAAATATGGAAAAATCACGAAAATTAGCAAATTATTTTGAGTTAAGAATTCGTAAAAGTTTTTCTTTTTAAATCTAAGATTTTAAAATGTAATACAAGATTACTCATAAGTTTGTCTACCTTTATAAATAAAAAAATCTCTATCGGAAAGTCAAATTAAATTTTTATGAGCGTTTGAAATTCAAATTTTTACAACATAGGATATTCACTTGATTTCTCATGTGGCGATTTTCTTATTTTGTTGTAATTCAAAAACGAATAATTATAGATACATGAAAATTTCACTGAATGTTTATATTAGCATTTCCTATACACTGTACAATTTTGAAAATATTTCGACTCATTTTGAGCTGTTTACGGACATTTTCAGTTTTCAATTTTTTTAGTTATTTTTTTCTTTAAATATCAATAAAGTTTTATCTGTTGGGCCAAAAAGTATAAAAATTTAATACAAGGTTCCTGATATATTGTTACAGTAGCAATTCAAAGATATTAAAAATACATAGGTACAGTTTTTTTTTTATAAGCATTTAAACATCGAATTTTGACAAAATTTATCAAAATCTCGAAAATTATCAATCATTATAATTAATAAATTATAAGATGTTCAGTTTTTATAGCTAAGGATTGAAAATTTAAAACAAAGGTTCTCATTAATAGTTCATACTGTAACCAAAAAATCTAAAAAATATATGAACACAGTAATTTTTTACAGACATTTTAAATTCAAATTTGGACGAAATTACATATTAAAATCAATATTAACGATCTTTGTTTTTGTTGTAATTTAAAAATATTATTCGGGGATATATGAAACTGAAAAATTAAAATATTATGGCCTATCCATACAATCTACCATAGTATAAGGAATAAAAATTATGCTCATGATAAGACTGTGCATATTTTTAAGGAATTTATTCATAAATTCCATATAATTTATTACCATAGAAAAGTATATAATATGTCTTATACCTAGACTGACATACCGTCTCCGCTCAGAATCGTTTTTCTTATACAATGATATTATATCATTGCATTCAAATTTAATTCCATCCATTATACAGTGACCCACTTGTAACCTACAGTACAACAGAGCGACATCCACTAACCCATCTTTTTTTTTTTTTTACATAGGAGGTTTTTCACCCCAGGCGACTCAGTGATATAATTAAATCTAAACAACAAATATTATTAAATTCATAGTTGTTACAATCATTATTATTTCTGTTATGACAGTACAATAATTGTAAAACACAAAAGACAAAAAAGTGGTTCTTAAATCTAATTGTAATGTTAGCTACTATTACCGACATAATTCAGATTGAAATAAGTACAGCTTATGTTATTTAATATAATGCAATTTCAAAAGTCAAAATGAACATACGGATGAAATAATATTACAACAAAATATTTGTTTTGTGAAAAAAAACTGTGTAAAAAAAAAAAAAAAAATTTAACAAAATTGTTTAAAGAGATTTAATTATAATTGAATGTTTTGTGATGTCAAAAAAAATGGTATTGGAGGGTATACATCGTATACCCGGATCTCTATTTTTGGATTTATGCGTAAACCTTTAAAAAATCAAACAACAGTTAAAAATAAAAAAATAATAAACAAATTAACACAATTATATTTTATTATGACATTAAGTACACTGTCCAAAAATAGCCCTGTACCCGCATGAAGTTCGATAAAATTATACCTGACTTCTGGTTCTTTCGACAAACGATAAACTTGGATAACTTTTTAATTGTAAATAACGATAAATGCAAAAATTGTGTAACGTTTCAATTGTAAATAACATAAGACGGAATTTTTTTTTGCAAATGCAAGCATGGTATGTATATATGTATGTATGTATGTATGTATGTATGTATGTATGTATGTATGTATGTATGTATGTATGTATGTATGTATGTATGTATGTATGTATGTATTTATGTATGTATGTATGTATGTATGTATATAGTATTAATTATTATCATTGTGTATGCATGGAAAACGTTCGTTGCCTGTGGTGGTGGTGGTTTCGCAGGTTGGTGGTGGTGGTAGCACCGGCGGCGACGGCGACGTTTCATTGGACCGCTCGTCACCAGTCTAAAACACCGCCGCTATGACCGCGTACGAAAAGTCGTTTTGTACTAATTGTTAGTAAGGCTAGTCGTGCATAGATGTCTGTCAGTAAATTCCTTCTCGTAATTTTTATCCAAACTTCACTAATAATGAGTAATAATAGATATAACGGCCCGTCTCAACCAGATGACAAAGAAATTGTTGAAAATATGGATGCAGACGATAGTAGCAGCGATTCTTCTACGACAAACAATATTTCTGAAGTCAGTTCAAATGACAGAAATAACGAGTCTGAGGGAGAGGAGTTCTGGACACCCCAGTTGAACATGTGGGAGCATGATTATGTCATGACAAGACGAAATTTGCTACCCATAAGGTATGGTAAAACAACAACATAATAGCGTATTTTTTTTAATTTTTAACGGATAACAGGAACATTGATAAACGAATGCACTCGATGACTTTGTTGAGGGTCAATTTCTGGGCCTCCTCCCGGGACTGTTGTTTCACACGTTTTTGCTGTTTTTATTTTCGTTCTCGTTGTTGTCGTTGTCCGCCATAATTTGGTTATTGCAAGTGCTCCAATAAAATTATTGGTGATCCGAAACCCATTCGATATTTTCAATGAGGATACACCATACACCACTCTAGTGTATCGGTACGTAAAGATTGTAAATCGAGCGTTACACACGTGCGATATTCCGGCGAAACGTCGATACCCATCGAAATTTACTTTTTGATAATCTCGCAGATTTCTATATTATAATAAGTACTAGATAACAAACTGCCGTCATAATTTGAAGCCTGGTTGTCTGATCAGCATTGTATAGATAGTATTTGATATGGTAAATACGATTAATTATGATTGATGTTCTATTGTATCTTATTATTCCTATACCTGTTGATTTCAAAAAAAAAAAATTTTCATTTTATTATTTTATTTTACCATAAACAACTATGTTATTCCTAATACATTGTGTAAAATGTTTAGTTAACCAACTCTAAGAGTACCTTATCAACTATAATTTAGACATCTGTAAGAAATCTTGCGAAATGCTATCATTGTCACATTGCCCATATATACCTACAATACTACATGTTTTTACTAACTAATGATCGATTTTTACTCTTCACAGTGTAGCAAACTTGTACCGACTTCCGCCATTTCACCAGACTTTCAATGGTTTTTTGCAAAATCTTGAGCCTGAAGAGATTATCGGTCATAGGATAATAACAAGAGGAGATCGAATTGAATTGCAGTACATGGTGAGATGGAGATATTACGTTCCATGGTCCCTACCAATCGAGTCAAATGTGATGTGGGAGTACATGGACGTACGCTGTGGGGAAATGATAGTGGATTATTTGGAAGAGATGATTAGAAGGATACGAGGAATCCTTGAATCCTTCTAATCATTTATTTTATCCTCTTGGTTAGGTTAATAATAATAATAATAATACTAATAATAATTATACTCACAAGTACAATTTAAAAAACGACCGTATTGTTGAAATTAAATCTCTTTAATGACTAACGATAGTAATATGATTATTAATTTTTCGTTTTTTTATTACGACCAGCAAGATGAAACAAGAGTCAATGATTTTTTTTTTATTTCAATTTATTATTGTCCTCAAATATTAATATTTTTGTATGTGTAAAATAATAATACTTTTTTTAACGATTATTTTTATAATGTATTTTCCTACTACATTAATTATTATACATGTATTTTTTTTAAATATTATTTTATGACTTAAGCAACACAAATGGTACAAATAATTATTTACTTAAGAATAATAATAACAAATAAATGTAATATATATTTCCTCCTTCATAAAATCTTGTCGACTCATTTATTTCCACCTTATTTTTCTGGAAGACACGCAAGTACAATATATTGGTACAATAAACTAATTTTGCTGAGTCGACATAAGAATCTCAAATATACTACACTTAAAAATGAAAATAAGGTTATAATTGTGTGAATTCCGATTTCTAATTTTTAAGATAAAAGAAACATACAAAATGTATAGTGTATGATAAATAGTAAGTCATCGAGTACTGCTATACATATTGTAAATGGATATTTCCCCCCCCCCCCCCCCAAACAATATATTTTTGATGAGGACATTCCCCCAAACTTTTTTTAGATTCTGAGTGGAACGATGAATGTATTGATTTTACAATGATGTGTGTGTTTTTTTTATTTTTTATTTTATTTTTTATTTATTTTTGTGTCTGTCATCACCTTTTAGGACTGTAAAAGTGCTTGGATTTTCTTCAACAGTATCATTTCTAATAGGAAAGTGAATCTAGTTGGTACTTTGGGGGGGTCAAAAGTAAAAATGTCAAAGTAGTTTTCAAAAGCGCCGTGAAAAACAAAAGAAAAATTAAGGAAAAGCGGGAATTTTTACGCAAAATCTGTTTTCGAGAAAATCGGTTTTGGTTTTTTTTGTAACTTTTAAAAAAATGACCGTAAATACATGAAATTTTCACCGGTTGTTTATTTTTGCGTTTTCTATACACGATAACATTTTCAAAATATTTTGATTCATTTTGAACTGTTTAGGGACATTTTCAGTTTCCAATTTTATTAGTTTTTTTTTTTTATGAATATCAATAAAAATGTATTTGTTGAGTAAAAATACTTGAAAATTTAATACAATCTCCTACTATATTGTTTCAAACGCAGATGAAAAATATTAAAAATTATTAGTCACAGTTTTTTTTTATAAGCATTTAAAGTTCAAAAATTGACAAAATATGGAAAAGTCACGAAAATTAGCAAATTATTTTGAGTTAAAAATTCATTAAAATTTTTCTTTTTTAGCAATCCAAAATATTAGTTTTCCGCGTTTTTAGCACTCCGTGTTTTTAGTAATCCACGTTTACGCGTTCTTTCATTTTATGATTCATCTATAAATATTTTCCACGTAATTATATTCTTATTTTTTGACGAAAATCTTCAATTGAATAAACCTTGAAAAGAAAAAAAAAACATTTAACCCACTCCATTAAGTGCTGGAGGATTTTAGGTGCCTTGCTATTTTTGCTATTTTTAGTTTTAGAACTTAGAAAGGTGCTATTATTATTACAAATTATGAAATACAAAATAATTGTCTAAGGTTTATATTAAATATGAGCAGGTGAGCTGATAACAACTAGTCAATAACTTATGCATCATATTTTACACCTAGTGACAGAACAAATTAGAGGACCATTTCCAAAAATATATAAACTAGTTTCAAAATTAATTTGTTTAGAAATAATGATTTTCGTGTAAGGTAAGTATGACATAACATTAATAGTTATTGGACATTGGTTATACGATTATTTGCTAAATGTTGACTCAAAGCTAAATCAAATAATAATATCTTACATAGGTTATAGGTAGGTACATACCTACATAATATTATAGGGTATTATATAAAGTCAACTGCTGTGTTATTTATTTCATATAATATTGTTCGAAAATAGTATGAAAATAAACGTACTTAAGATACAATTGTCTATTCTAACAATCAGAAGTGTTGGGAGCAGTTTTTCAATGGGGGGGGGGGCTCGAAAATTAGTTACAATTTTTTTTTTTTGTCCAGTCTAATATTTGCATACGTTTATTTGGGGTATTTTAAAATGTTTGTAACTTTTCAAATTTTCTGGTAGAAAAAATGCTCTGATCATGAGCTTCGATGCCCAGTGTATATTTTTGGAAGCAAATTGGATCTAGTTAAGTACTTTTAGGAGGTCAAAATTGAAAATTCTCAGTGCTTTCAAAAGTAATTGGAGAAAAAAAATGAAAATGTATTTAAATTGTTTGGTAACAAGCTTGGTTATACCGTCCTAACTTGGATTGTATTTAATAAATTACATTTTTTTTTCTATAAATGTCAATAAAAATTTATTTATCAGGTCAAAAAGCTTAAAAATGTAATACGTAAGTTTTTTATTATAGCTAAAATATTAACGATACAAAGGCATCATGGTTATTTTTTATAAGCATTTAAAGTTCAAATTTCGTCAAAACCACTATTAAATTGTAGTTCAAAACTTATAAAATATAAAATACGTATAGCTAAGTCTAGACAATTCAATACAAGGTCTTTCATACAAGTATAGTTCATACTTTTACCGAAAAATTACAGATAATTTATGAAAATTGGTATGCAAATACAATGTTTATTTCAAAAATGCATTCATTCTGGTAAGACATATGAAATTTACTATAGTTGGCAGTTTAAACTTGATTAATATTTTTTTGAAAAAATAATAATAATACGTAAAATGGGGGGGGGGGGGGGGTCCACTGTTTGGGAGAGTTTTGGGTGTGGGCAAATAGTTAATAAATTACACTGTAGATACAAGGGAGTATAGATAATTCATTAATTCAATATAGGTTATACTTATCGTTGAAAATTATTGTTCGTCGTTAATCCACACTAGTTCCATGAAAACTGTTATATTTTATAACTTTGTTTTCAAATTTAAATACAGGTATAACTGTTGTAATTAGCTAACATTGCATTTTATTTGTTTCATAAGTATCGGGGATCTATAGATACATGTTCTATAGAACATTCAACAGTTGTGTATCACGCATAGACGTGACTAGTCTTCATCGGCGGGGGCAGCCTAGCTAATGATCGGCGCTACCTTATAAGTGAACCGAAAAAAGCCCTATACACCCAAAGCCGTATTTTTTTAAGCCCCCCTACTACACACTGAAATATTTATAAAATTAAAAAAAATGTCTAAATTAGGTATCTATTTACAAAAATAATCTACAGTAACTTCAAAAATATTATTCATCTACAGCCTTGGGGATTACACCACCTAGCTGCAAATCAAACACAATACAACAATAATATCAATAATACCTAGATGCGTACCGTACCATCGTCGTCTGTCTCAAGTGTTTATAGTAGGTTTTTCCTATTTCCGAAGTCAGAAAATCAATTTGACAATAGGTACATGTTAAATAAAGATATTTTCCACCTAATTTTGTTGAACATATCTTTGTAAATAAATGGTAATTATAACGATACACGAAAAAAATTTTAGCCTCGACTCGTCCGGTTCACGTCATTAAGACAAGACAAGATAAGATGCACGTCAGTCACCCGTGTAGGTATATTATTCACATCCCGAGTTCCTAACGTCTACAACCATAAGGGTGATACGTGGCAGATTTTATAAAAAGCACAATTTGATCATTAAAAATGTAATGTATTACATAATTTAATATACTAACACGTTTACTGAGTTTCAACTGAGTTCATATTTTTGTATACTTGTCGTGGCGCTGATAAAATTCTAGTTTTAAAAAAAAATTTCCTAAAAATTGAAAAATTAAAATATCAGTGTATGGTATGCACCTGATTATGAAACAATGCTTATAGAAGACGCTGACAAAAAACCGAGAGTTTAATTGAAACGTTGACCAAATAACAGTCCATTTAATAACAAGGTACATGATGCCAATTAGCGTTTTACGCAGTGAACATGTTAAACATTGAATCTGTAAAAATCCAAACAACTCTGTGATAAAATGTTTATGTCTTATTCAAAAAAATTTCGAGATGTTCAACTGTGCAACCATTAAAAAAAAATATTATCACAGAACGGCGTACAATAATGATGAATTAATAAAATTAGCCATAAATTGTCGACTTGTTTACGAGTTAATCCGTTTGATTCGAATTTTTGTTGACAAACTGTAATTCACGCC
The DNA here is from genome assembly GCA_949089665.1 of Macrosiphum euphorbiae. Taxonomy (NCBI): domain Eukaryota; kingdom Metazoa; phylum Arthropoda; class Insecta; order Hemiptera; family Aphididae; genus Macrosiphum; species Macrosiphum euphorbiae. The sequence continues at coordinate 73,446,215 of CARXXK010000003.1, read as the reverse complement.
GTTCTGTGCTAATATTTTTTTTTAATGTTTGTACAGTTGAACATCTCGAAATTTTTTTGAATAAGATATTTTTCAAGTTGAGGCACATAATTTGGGTATTGATTTCACTTCTTTATTAAGCCCCAAATTCTATTTTTTCAACCGTGGCCCTTTTTGGCACAGAACTTTGAGATTGATTTCACATCTTTATTAACACCAAAGTTCTATCTTTTCTCCCAATCTCTTCAACTTACGCACAGAAAGCCTTTTTTACTTCTCCGAAGTAGTTTTTTTGAGGATTTCAATTATTTTTCCGAAGCACGTTTTACTGTGATATACTGAGGATTATAATTTATATTATATTTATGGATTACATTTTTTCTAATCATTATTTTTATTTGTGAATAATAATTCTATAAAAATAGAAATACAATATAAATGTTTATAATTATATAATATATTAAATTTATAAATTATAAATTTATATTAATAACACAATTATTTAATAATAATAATTATTATTATAGTATTAAAATAGTAATAATAGGTACATATTTACGTAGCTGTTGTTTTGTAACAATAAATCGCGTAAAATAACGTATGTAATAATGTAAATGCACGAGACCTCGGTACAGTGGCGGCTATCTCGACAAATATAACAGGTGCTCACTTAAAATGAACTGGTACCTACCCCTTACCAGTATTTCGGGTAACCTAAAAAATTACTCATTTCACAAAAAAACTTTTTAACCTACTAACATTTAAAGTTTATTTTAAAGACCCAATAGTTACAACCCACCCACCCCAATTATGAAAGGGATGCTTGAGCACCTTTTCAGATACGTGATAGCCGCCATTGCCTCGGTATCGCAACAACGCGAGTACGTAAAAAATATTTTATAATGTAATAAAAATAAATAATAATTAATAATAATTCTGCAAACGTAAAACTAGCTAGCTGTTGTTGTGGGTGAGGTTCGCGGTACGGTAGCGGCCGGCGCGTGGCGGTTGCTACGGCGCGGCGTTGGAAGGGGAAGTTTGGGCGGCCGCATCTCACTGTATGACGGACGAAAGAAAAAGACTCACAAAACTGCAGTTTTTAGCTCTGTCTCTCTCACACTCTGCATTCAACCAACGCGTGCGAGTGAGAGGTCCGAGCGCCGAAACGAAACTTAATGTATAATAGTCTCGCTATCGGTTGTCAAGGTGCTGTTTCTTATCGGTGTTCCTTATGCACAGAAAGGAGTCTCTAGCAAGACACATTTCGATTATAATTTATAAACACTCGCTCCACGTTTATTTTGCGCCTAATTTTCAAATCTTATTACGAGAACTTTTTTTATGGTAAACATATTTATCAAAGTCAAGTAGGTAGTTTGTTTTTTTAGAATTTTTTTAAAATATCAATATTTTTTCGGAATGAATTTCATTGAAAATGTATAAACTTTCTTCAAAATATTTTTTTTTTGGTATGACGTGAGAACCTATACATATTTCTTAAATTATTTATTATCCATGTAACTTTTACAATTTTTTTTCATACGTTTAACTAGCATAAATTGTTTTTAGATCTTTCTGTTATACCTTGTATAGGGTTACAGCAGTGTACTTTGTAGACAATATATTATAATTAGAGCATGGAGGTTGTAAAAGTAAAAAACTAGTACAATTTATTGTAGAATTGCATTAAAAAAATACTCAAAATTCCACATATTAAAATTTGCACTGAAAAGTAACTAGTGTTGCTATTATAAATAGATAATAATAATAACAATTATCGTCAAGGTAATTAATTTATAATTATTATTTTTTAGATTCTAGATTCTAAGTGGAGCGGAAGAATATTATATTCGTTTTACAATAATGTGTGTTTTATATTTTTCTGTCTGTCATCAACATTACGGATAGTAAGCATGCTTTGATTTTTGATATCAGTATCTTTTCTGATAGAAAAGTGAACGTAGTTGGTATTTTTGGGAGATCAAAATCAAAAATTCCAAGTAGTTTTAGAAAGCTTAGAGAAATTACGAAAAACCGCTAAAAATGGGATTTTCTAACGATTTAAATGAAATGATTATTTATTAAATATATATTCGAAATATACTGTGAACTGTAAAGTAAAAATAGGTGGACAAAACGATTCTGAGAGGTTAGGTAGTGTAGTTCTTATGATATTTTTATTTTTTATGGTGATAAAAATGGGATTTTCTAACGATTTGTGAATCACCATAAAAAATAATAATATCATAAGAACTACACTACCTAACCTCTCAGAATCGTTTTGTCCACCTATTTTTACTTTACAGTTCACAGTATATTTCGAATATATATTTAATAAATAATCATTTCATTTATTATCATCTTTCTTTTTAAGAAAATATTTAGAATAATATTTAAATTATAAAATTGAAAATAATATTTTACATGTTATTTTAAGATTGATCTAGAATTGTTTTATATCAATGAATAAATTCAACAGAATTCCAATACAATTCCAAAAACTGCACTTACAATTTTTAGACTTAAATTCGGACTCAGGTACCTACATATTATCAAACGCATTTAAAAGTTACTTGGCAATAAATTGGAACACTAGAAAAAAAATATTGCAAATGCAACAACATCCGTGCCTCAATTATTATACTTATAATAGGTACTATCATATTTTAATATAGGTTTACAGATGATAACGATTTCCGACTTAATTACGTTGTAATATAATGTGGAAATGATGTACAAAATTATATTTTTAAATTGCAGGTATATTATAATAAAAATTATACTTTTTTGACGATATAGTTTCATGGTCGATTTGACTATATTTTCTTTCATTTTGTTCGCCGTTTTCTTGGCACTTATAATCTTTTGAAACTCGCTCGTCCGTGCGTCCATATTTTCAAAAAAACGGTTGTAAGTATATACTTGCAGCTATAGTGGCAAAAACTCAAATATTTCTTACGGAGAAATTTCAGATTAATGGCCTTTAATCAATAAATAAGCTTATCGGGTTGCTATAAAAAATGCAAAATTAATACATAGTTGCTAAGGGTGCGTGTCAAATTAAATAAATAATAAGTTAAAAACCGTAATTATATTAAAATGTACTCAACAAATCAGAAATTGAATTTATTTTTAATCTCCAAACTCGTGTTATTGCAGGACAGAAAAATAAAACGTGTCCTTCTTAGTGACACACTCCAAAAACCTTCTCAACAGTCCGACAAAATATGATTTCCAAGGGGGATTTAAACATAATATTATTATATGTACCTACTTAATTAAAGACATTTTTAGGTATTAATCGAACGAAAAATAAGTTGGTGAACATTTTATAAGTGTGCACTTATTATTTCTAAACGGAACAACGAAAATAATAAAATTTGTTACAGACATTTTCATAAAAATAAATTGCAAAACTTGTACTGTACTTAGCTGTAGCTGTAACATGCAGTATATACCTAAATGTAGTTTTTTCTGTTTCACTATAGTACTATACCATAAGGTTAGGTACCTCAGGGGGGGGCGGCTAAATATACAGTTTTTTAGTCTTGTGGGATCGAAGCCCCCCTCCTCTCAAGTTGAAATAAAAAATGTTAGCCCCTCCCCACCACTAAAATTTTAAACGATTTCCGCTTCTGTACTATACACTAATTAGTGTAGGGCATATTGGGGCTTCTAGTTCTTTCAAATTTTTACAGAAAGGTCGTAGAATAATAGAATTATGTGATACTGATGTATAATCATGTTTTCTAATTGAAAGAGGTACCTATTATATAATGAATAATCAAAATTTAAAAATTTTATTTTACATATTTTTGCATATTATTTCGTTGGTATTGCATATACCTACGTGCATATTTTAGTAGGTTTATTATTAGATAATTCACTATCTAATACTGGGACGCGTTCAGTTCAAAAAGTCATTTCGTTTTTCAAGTTTTTATTGATTTATTAAAACATAAATTTTTCGTATAAATATAATAATTTAGGTACCTACTTATTACTGTTTGAAAATTAAAATTTATTATAAATATATAAATAATATATTAGAGTAAACACGAAACTGTTGCGGCCTATTGAAACAATGAATTTACTCATCACTTCATAATAATATATTATATACTTCACCTATATGCATTTAATCCAATAATCTATACAATGCAGTAAATAATTAGTATAATCATAATTTGTAGGTACTTACCTATAACAACGGTTACCAGCTATTGAGCTATTAATCATAGCGGTACTTGGATTTTGAATTAATTTTAGTCACCGTTATTGAAGGTGTTTTAAAATAAAAATGTAACGACGGTTATTGAGGAGCTTGGAGGCGGAGAGGCGTAGATCACTGCTGTAGTTCTCTGAGCTATTTTGTTCAACTCCTGATAATCTGACCAATAGTTACTCCACTGATTATTTGCATGTTATAAAATACACAATATTTACTATTTAAAATAGGTACAGATTATAAAAAAATATTTACAATTTAATTAAATTGTCTATGCGTCTGCAGCAGACGTCTGTCTGAAGCTGAATATAACTTTATTTTAATAATATTAAAATGTCATTATTACAAAAATAAATTAGGTATAGTACAATATATTACATACGTATTATTATAATTAAAAATACATACATATTGTAAGCTTATAACATTATAATGTAGGAAGAAAAGTGATGGACAGCAGCTGTATCAGTCAATATGTCTAAATGTTTAAATACACTTTTTTAAACATCACTCAAAGTCCAATTTCTGCAAACGGCTCATTGCAAAACTAACTTATGGATAAGTGCGCATGCGAATATTATACAATTATAGTGAATTATTACTGGTGTCGATAAATATTAAATGAAAATGTTGAGATTTGCCTATGAAATACGAAACCAGATTCATTTCAAGTAGGTATGCAATTCGTCTTTAAACCTGCATACTCTAGAATTAAAATGGACGGTGTGGTTAACAAAACATTAATGAACTGTTTATTAAACATTCATTTAATTTCTATGTTTTATTATATTGTTATTACCAATTAATCAACAATATTTTTGTCAATAATTTATTAAATAGGTAGGTATACCCACTGGACTGTATACTATGGAACGCGCATTGGGAAAAAAAACTGTCCCACCCTAGTAGGCTGCCATTTTGATTCTTCTCATAGAATAAACAATAAAAATTATCTTCGAAATATGCGATCCACCGGTATATCGCTGATATTTCGTAGAAGGCCAGCTAATAAGGTAATTCTATCAATGACAAATCATCGTTAGGAACACTAACGGAATCAAAATGGCAGCCCTCGATATTTGGACACTTTTCAAACATGAATTATATACAATGCGCCTTCCATGTAGGTATAGAGTTCAGTGGGTATACCTAGTCATAAACCACTATAGATAATATTATATTATGTATTATCGTATATTTCATATGAGTATATTACTATTATAAACATATTATACAACTTTATACTTTAACAGAGTTGTGTAAAAATGAAAATAATTACTTGATAAATAAAGCAGGATTGCTATGGTTGGCGTGATTACTAAAACAATAGGTAGGTAATAAATTGTTTATTAAACATTCATTTTATTATTATTGGTTCAACTATATTTTTTTTGTTATGAAGAACTTACTGCAGTGTATTAATATATAGGTACCACCAATACCTGGAAAATAATATTAGTATAGCTGAATAGTTGAAATCACTGCAATATTATTAGTTGTATATTGTGTCTTAATGGTTTTGGTATAAGCAGGTAGTAAGTTACAAATACATTTAAAAGAAATAAATATATAAATTATAAACAAAATAATAAAATATCCAAAATTGTGTACGTCATAAAAAACAGATTATCTACCTATTAAAAATATTTATATATGTATTTATAGGTAATAGTGATTTAAATAATAGTTTAGAATTCTCACTAACTGCATTTATAATAATATTGTTATCTCATTCCATGAGAATTTTATTTTTTATGGTCATAAGCATAAAAGATATTTTAAGATGTTCATTGGTTATTGTTGAAAATTACCTTTCACATGCAATTTGCGTAACATGGATGGTATTACAATGTATATCAAAAGTAAACAAAATAATTTAGAAAATAATTACAGCGCATTCGGGTGTAGCGTCCTCTTAACGCCGTTAACCAGTAACCAGCATAACCACATCACATTTCCATGCAAAGATTTGTTTGGATTTACTACAGATATTGTTTATGCAAATAATAATGACCAATGGGCCAATTACACAATGTTATGTATTATTAGTTATTGTTCAATTAGCCAATTAGGTAGTGCTATGTCCGTCACCGGTCTACATATATATAACTTTCAGAAAGCACGGCGTCAAAGAGTCATATCTGTATAGGTAATATATTATTTCTTTGAAAAATTACTTCTGCTGAAACCCACACGCTACCCGGGTGTTGTATTATAATAATAAACAGCTGACGACGTCGAGATATTGTTTTTATTTTATTTTATGTCTACAATATTGTGCATGTGATATTTTTAAATTGTATATCCGATGATTTCTCTCATACTCATACTGTACTATTAAAATGTAACACAATTAATAATAATTATAATGATAATACCTACAATAATTTCATAGATTTAAAGTCTTAATACAAACAAATGATTGTTGACGTATTTACCAAGTTTGTAAATAAAATCTCATATAAAACGACCGGGCAACCAGGCCATAATATTATGGTCCAGGTCATCGGAAAAATTCGTATTTCCAGACCGGCCCCGAGGAGTTGTACCCACTACCTGTTGTAAGATTATATCTAGACACCTCGGCCATGACACGTTACGACGAACTAAATGCATGTCTTATTAACATGACATTTGTCGTCGAACACTAATTTAGAAATCAGTAATGAGAACGCAACCAGCAGTAGCAACGATAGAATAGTACATAAATAATACATAAATATAGATGAAAAGATTGAGTGCATTGTTCACGAAGTCGTCGAGGAAAATATTATTATTATGAAACGCACTCAATCGTTTGGAAAATATTATTGTGATGACGAAGTATGTTGAACATCCAACCACAATCGAACACTGTCAATCCATCCGATGAACCAATGCACGATTTACCGGATACGCTAGTGGCTAGTCGAATATGTATTGTTAAAGCATCTTTCCAACTTTCTGTGGCGCCCCTCTGTCATTGTTGAGAACGTAGAGAACAAGACGAACTGAGAACTACGTACCGACGCACAGATCGTCGAGGACAGCAACGGCCATGCGTCACTGTGAGTGTAAACGAAAAAAAAATATTCGGTTCCGGCTAATGGTCGGGACGTATCACGATCGATCGAGCCAGATCCGGTCAACAACTATATAATATTATAGTCAATATTATTTTGTAGCTGCCGATCCCATAATACGACTGTCGAATAAAATAATATTTTCGGCTTCTGTAATTATTAATGTAATATTATTAAATATATAATTAACAATATTATGTTATATTATAAGCGTAAATTATCTTGACACCTAACTATAATAATATTACACATCCGTGTTTATATCTTTGTGTGTGCTTATATACTAGTATAGGCGTATATATCTATACCCATAGGTACATAGTATAATAATATTATAATATAGGTATATAGCACATACCTATTACCTTATATTATGACATATATAACTATATGGCATGATGTGCGGTTATTTGACACAAATAAATAAAGGTAATATATTTGTGGTCTGTGTTGTTGACGTATATTTACTAATTTTGTAAATAAAATCTAATATAAAATGACCATGGCCATAATATGGTAACGATATCCGCCCAGTGGCGTGGCGAACGTTTTTCACACAAGGAGCAAATATTTTATTCTACCCACCCACCCAATATTTTATTTTATAAGACATTTAAAAAAAAAATACAGTACATTTCTTAAAACGCATGAAGTTAATAACACATATTTATTAGTAGCTTCTAGATTATTTTCTTATTTAAGTTTTTTTTTAAGATTGTGAAGGGGGCAAAATAATGTTGGTATCCAAGTTTTCTACTTCGACATTTTTTTTTGTTGATAGGAAAGTGAATCTAATTAGTATTTTTTTGTGGTTGGGCCATAAAAATAAAAAATTCCGAGTAATTTTCAAAAACGTGGTATAAACTAAAAAAATTAAGTAGGAAAGGTGGGTAAGTGGATGTCGCTCTGCTGTACAATAGGTATTACCATGCAGCTATACAGGGTTGGAAATTGTTCCAAACAAGTGGTTTCGTTTAAAATATTTTATATACCTATAATACATTTTTTTAAATCATTTATTTAGATAAAAAAATATATATTACTCTTTTAGTTGAATTTAATTCCGGCAAACAAACACGTCATTAATATTTTTTATGTTTAAGAAATTTAATTCTTATAATTTATTTTTCAGAAGACGAACATTAGTACATCAACAACTATTTGGGAACTATAGGTACTTCGAAATATGTACACTCGCATACTCAATCAGCAGCATATTAATAAACACATCAATGTTGATTTTAAAAATTCGCTCATAAATCAATTTTAAAGTGATTTTCCTCAAGATGAAATTTACAATATTGTATTTTGGATTTTGGATTTTAACCTAGTCTCTGTATCGTCAAATACAAAAAAGTAGTTCATTATTAGGTACCAATGTATAAAAAAAACAGTTCTATCTGCGATACGTAAATTGTTTAAATATTGTTTGCATATTTAATCCTGCTTCGTGTCAACAGTTAAGGCAACTACAGTTTTATACTTCACAATTCATAATATTATGAAAACAAATATTGAAGGTACAGTGAATTGTACGGGTGAAAGTTCTGAAAAAAAAATTTTCCACTTCGGTTTTCCAATAATAGTCAATTCAACAGTAACATATATTTTTTTTTCACCACGTCTCGTCTAGTCCTCAATCGAAACACTAATTGGACGGGACGACCAATACGACCATAAACGTATATTATACAACAATAATATTATGTATCCCGTTAAATTCGTCAATTCTGTTGGTGTTTACGTATTGAAACGTCTGATGAATAACATTTTTAATTAAAAAAGAAAAAAAAAGTTTTTGTAATGACTACTTTGATGATGCACTCAGGTGAGCCAATGAAGATTGCAACGATATTATCACGTCAAATATAAAAAATGAAAATCCTTAATGATTTAAAAATAAACCTCGCTGGGAGATTTCACCACCGAGTAGGCCGGATCGGTCTGGAGCACACCGGATGTGTGTTGTAGATAATAATATTATACATTGAATGTTTCCGAGTGACGGAAGTACGGAAGTACAATGGAAGAACGCGGTTTTCGAGAAACAATCCCACTGCGGGTATATGCACATAATAGTATTATAATATAATATACTTTTATTGAACATTACGTATAAAAGAAAAAACAAACTTATAACAATCGATAAAACTGAAATATAAAAATCGTAAAAAATTTTCGTATGAGATAATTCACTTGTCACTATACAAAATATTATGTTCTGTATTATATTATTATTTCAATGACCAAATCAATTATAATAAACTGCGACCACGTAACTTAATACGTTTAGTACATTTTTGAAACATAGGTTTTAATTGTAACTGTTAATTATTGTAGAATATGATGATCATCATGCTTCTAACACAACGAACTTCAGAGCACAGAAATAATGTAGGTTGGTTATTAAAAAAATAGTTATCTCGTATTTTTAAAAAGATTTGAAGATTTTAGTGTATCCTCGCATAATCATATATTTTTAAAAATTATCAGCGTTTATTGGTCTATTTGATTTCTGGGACCTGTTGTCATGTTATCAATATTATTATTTTAATCGTATTGCTTTTACTAATATTAAGGCCTCATTGCACAACATATTTTTAAATTTACAATTTATTGAAGACATACGTAAAATTACCTAGAGAACTTATTCGAGAGTTTAACACAATGTCCTTATGTTTGTATAATATTATGGCTCATGGACTCAAAAAATTTTGACAAAAGTTTCCAATATTATTTTTAGAGATATCAGGGAATTTCTATATGACTTATAGATATCAATCAGATTCGACATGATTTTGTTATTCACACAATATATGGTCATGGATTCGCAGTCATAATTTTTTGCGTTTCCAACGGCAGTCAGTCAGTCAGTCATGTGCTTACAAAAAAAAATTGGCCACCGAACGTAGACGTTTAATAAAATGTATCTATTTTGAACGGCATACGCAATAATGTTCAATTTTAATAGTTCAAAGAATATTTATAAACAAAATATGAACATAAAATACAAAAAAAAGATTGGTAATATTTTTATTATTTTTATTTTATACAATTAAGCCAACTGGCTTCTACAATGGTAATGAGTACTTATAACATAATAGAAATGATATTACATTTTATTATATATAGGGAGATATCGTGGATTGGGATTTAAAAACCGGAGAAAAATACGACCAATTCAAATGAATTTTTAGAAGATCTACCCTAGTAATTAACTGAGGAAGGAATCAAGGGGCTTGAGGTTTCAGTCTTATTTCCAAAATGTACTAGGGAAACAAGAGGGCTCACGTTCAGTGTTAGAGATGTAGAAAGAGTAGTTAAGCTTGCATATACGTCTGCATTTAGCTCTAAGTTTGGAGAACATATTGTAATCTGATCGTTGATTTGTTTTTTTGAAGTTATGGTTTAAGGTAAGGTTAAGGTTTTCTTGGTGTCTAAGAGATTTCTAAGATATTGGTGATTGATGGAAACTTGGTGAATTGTAAGACCAAGTTCGGATATGTGAATATCGGGAGAGAGCCAAGTTTCAGACAAAATATGTGTGACAAAATAGGGGCCGAAAATATGTAGGTTAGCTCGGAAAAATCGAATTTAGTTCTGAGGCCACGAACGTTCTGGTAAAACACATTAAGTCTGGATGTACATTTAAGTGAATTAAAATAAATTACATGATCAAAAAAATTATTTACAGTATGCAGTGGCAGTGGAATATTCACATAGATGACATATATTGGTGAAGTGTGAAAAGACATCCTTTGCTACGTGAAAGTTGATTGAAGAGGGAGGCGACATCAGCTGGGAAATTAATTTTTTGAAGATCCGAAGGTAACAGTAGGTTTTCCAACTCTAAAATAATACAACAGTAAATATCTTTACATTATATTATAATCAGAACAAGTATAGTAAAATATATAATAATATATAATAGATAATACAAATATAACAATACCTCTATAATAAAGAGATATTGTGTACATGAACGATACAATCAATGAAAAAATAAGAATAATTAATTAGTAGGTGTATAAAAATACAAAAAAACGAAATAGGTTAATATAATATGAACGCGTTAGAAAATATAAAAAACTAGCCGATCCCGTGAACTTCGTTGCCGTTAAATGTATCAAATCTATATGACTCAAACTTTGTTCAATTCGTTATTTAAATTATAATATTTGTAATTTTTTTTGCCAAAAGTGTTACTCAATGACGCGGTAATCTATCTGTATTAGTTTTGAAGTTCGATCCGATTTTCATGGATGGACCATTGCAAAAAAGATAAATTTGTTGTTAAAACGGCTTCAACAGGTATGTCGCCGCACGTCTATGTAAGTAAATAATCACATTTTATAAATTTTTTTTGTATCAACGTTTAGACCGCTATTAATAGATATATTTGCACCCAGTTGAGAGAGTCAAAATAAGCTCCTTCTACCATATAATCTAAGTAACAGAAATGTCGTTTCAAAACATATTTCAACCCGTTTCCTATGTTAAATTATAATATTTGTAATTTTTTTTTGCCAAAAGTGTTACCCAATGCCGCGGTAATCTATCTGTATAAGTTTTAAAGTTCGATCGGAAATTCTTTGATGAAAAAATGCAAAAAAGTTAAATTTGTTTAAAAACGCCTTCAACAGGTAAGTCGCCCACATCTATGTAAGTTAAAAGTCACATTTTTTAAATTTTTTTTGTATCAACTTTTAGACCTCTATTAATAGATATATTTGCACCCAGTTGAGAGAGTCAAAATAAGCTCCTTCTACCATATAAACTAAGTAACAAAAATGTCGTTGCAAAATATTTTTCAACCCGTTTAATTTGTTAAATTATAATATTTGTAATTTTTTTTTGCCAAAAGTGTTACCCAATGCCGCGGTAATCTATCTGTATAAGTTTTGAAGTTCGATCGGAAATTCTTTGATGAAAAAATGCAAAAAAGTTAAATTTGTTTAAAAACGCCTTCAACAGGTAAGTCGCCCACATTTATGTAAGTTAAAAGTCACATTTTTTAATTTTTTTTTGTATCAACGTTTAGACCTCTATTAATAGATATATTTGCACCTAGTTGAGAGAGTCAAAATAAGCTCCTTCTACCATATAAACTAAGTAACAGAAATGTCATTTCAAAACATATTTCAACCCGTTTCATATGTTAAATTATAATATATTTTGTAATTTTTTTTTGCCAAAAGTGTTACTCAATGACGCGGTAATCTATCTGTATTAGTTTTGAAGTTCGATAAGATTTTCATGGATGGACAATTGCAAAAAATATAAATTTGTTGTTAAAACGGCTTCAACAGGTATGTCGCTGCACGTCTATGTAAGTAAATAATCACATTTTATAAATTTTTTTTGTATCAACGTTTAGACCGCTATTAATAGATATATTTGCACCCAGTTGAGAGAGTCAAAATAAGCTCCTTCTACCATATAATCTAAGTAACAGAAATGTCGTTGAAAGTATTTTTCAACCCGTTTCCTATGTTAAATTATAATATTTGTAATTATATTTTGCCAAAAGTGTTACTCAATGACGCGGTAATCTATCTGTATTAGTTTTGAAGTTCGATCAGAAATTCTTCGATGAAAAAATGCAAAAAAGTTAAATTTGTTGTTAAAACGGCTTCAACAGGTATGTCGCCGCACGTCTATGTAAGTAAAAAATCACATTTTATAAATTTTTTTTGTATCAACGTTTAGACCGCTATTAATAGATATATTTGCACCCAGTTGAGAGAGTCAAAATAAGCTCGTTCTACCATATAAACTAAGTAACAGAAATGTCGTTTCAAAACAAATTTCAACCCGTTTCCTATGTTAATATTCGGTGTATGGTGTTCAAAATTTATCTTAACTTTTCCGTTGCCCGGAATAAAAATTCTGATTCGCAGCAGTACATTATCAGGTAGGCAATCTACCTGCTGTAGATCGTGGACGCCATGCTGTTTGTATGGAAGTGTATGATTTAAACTAAAGTATCAAAGTTGTACAAAGTTTGTCGTTTTTACTCAATTCCACCTACGGTAGATTAATATAATCAATTTATACAAAATCCTATCCTAACCTAACCGTACTAAAATCCGACGAATAACGAAAAAAAAAAATTGAACCCTTTGTAAATTAACCTGTTTTCTTCAAAGAGGTCTAATCTACCCACAGACATTAATTTGTAAATATTTATATATCTAACTATATAAATACATAGACTATAACTATATAGACTAAACTCTGGAACTACTTATCAGATCTTCTTGTATATATTATATGTACATTGACAAAAGATAATAATACAAATCAAAAAAACACGATTAACCAATACCAACCAATATATTATACACCGGTTGATTTTTCTAAAATGTTTTTTCATAAAAACCTTCTCCTTGAAATGCTCTTTTGTTTAAAAAAAAATTAAGAAGATTTGATAAGTAGTTCCAGAGTTTAGCCCGTACAGAGATTTTCATTTCACATTTTATAGTTAGATATTATATTATAATTTATATTTAAATAGTAAAGCAAATAGTTTTTTTTTAGTTATTATATATCGCTTAAAAATCCCATCATTGCTTATAGACGCATAATAATAATACTGATTGAATATGTATATGTACGATAACAAATCGTCGATGTATATAATAAATGGTTTGTTTGTTCTCGTGGCAACGAATTAAAACGATTCACTATAATTCTGGATTGAAACTTCTAGAACGAATCATTTTATACGACGTCACTCATGGCAACCATTTATAAACAAAAATATTTCCATCTGAAATCTCAAAATTTGCGTTTGAGCACCTTCCGATGTTAAGAGTCAAGTAATATACATAAACGTGTAATAGGTGAAAGTATAGATACCAATAATTATGCGTCAAAGCTTTGGACGCTGCTTACGGCCGACACCACAGCAGAACATCTTTCTGTCGGCATTGACGAGTCGCCTTCCTAAGGACGACAGGAACGATCTTCGTTTAGGAGCTGCAGGTTCAGCCACAGCTTCAACCGTTTCATCTGTAGCAGAGACTATCTCGTCGACATTTTTGTGGTCTGACGGTGGCTTTAAGTTCCCGTCTCCTGCAGATGTCCACAATGCCTCATCGTAAAACTCCCAAGTTCCCTCACTGCCTGATGTTATTTCTCGTTCCGGTGCCCTTCGCTCGACAGAGACCGGCCCCAACTCCTCGTCCGACAGCCACGATCGGTCGACGTCTGATGACCAACTTTGGTCGTCTTTGGGCGGACACGGCAGGACGTGTTGGTCTGGGAGCGGCAGCCACTGCTTGAAGTCTGTCCGACTAAACTCGTGCAAATGGATGACTGAACCGTCCGGCTGTTCTGCTGTCAGCGTACTGATCTTCCACACATCCAGGAAAATAGTGCTTCGGTGGAAGCGCCGAGTGCTCAACGGCACTATTTCCCTCACGGCATCGAACTGGGCGGCGTTAGTGGGCTGCGGCAAATGCACTTCCAGTGACCGGAATTTCCGTTGGCAGGAGTCGCTGCAGCCGTCGTGCGATGAATCGTCGTCCGAGTCCAGCGATTCAGTCGAAGATCAAAAGTCGCTAATCGGATGCTCCTGCATTAAGTCATCGTTTCCGGAGTTTATCTCGACTGTTTCTGCGCTTGCAACATTGTCTTCATTACAGGGTCCTGGATGGCCATCACTGCTCCTCGGGTGTCCTCCGGTCTGACTGATATCGATGGCTCCGGAGAGGCACCCTCAGTCACCGTCACCTGGTTGTCCACATCTGGTGAAGTACCTATATTTTTCGTGTTTTCGCAATTCATTTAAGTTTGATCGTTCTTTATTTCGTTGTACTTTATTTTAATTATTTAATGCCTAATATTAACTGCCTGCAGAGGTACGTGTAGGTATCACTGTTTTTGTTTTTCTTTAAAGAACATAATATATCATTACGGCAATATTCAATGAAATAATGACTACCTACAATTTCTAAATAATAATAGAGAAATAAAAAAAATGGCATTTGCATATTTTGGTGTAAGTAAAATGTATATTTTAAATTTTTTTATAGCACAAATAATCTGGTCGACTAATAATAATAATATTTACGGCGCTAGTTTCGGCAAATCATGACACAAGTACAGTATTGTAAAATAAATGTCCAAAAAAGGGTTTTAGATGCTTATTGAGAAGGAGAGAAAGACAATTATTTATAAACTGCCAAACACGCAGCTGAAAAGTGTGTCTGAAAATGACACGTGGTCCATTCATTTATCATCTCAAAGTGCCATATGATCCCAGACCTGCCCGAAATCGCTGTTAAACGTTAACAATTATACTAACTCGTGTTATTTGATTGTATCTGAACTCGGCAGGAGATTGAGAATTTTAGATTGTAAAGTAAGTGTATAATAAAATATTATATTAATACATTATTTATATAATTGGTACTGGAAAAGTTTGATTTACTGAGCATGCTCACCCCAGTTTTATTTTTTTCCATAACAATTGAATAAAATGCTAGTATTACAGGCATACTTGCATAAGTTACATAATACTAGTTAGGTAGTATATTGTACATTTTCGAATTCTTTGTAGACTTTTTATGCCGTTCAAATAGTATCCTGTGGCAATACCAACTCATTTTTTTTTTTATCGATAAGAAGTGAGAACTATCCATTTTTATTTTTACCGTTAATTTTTAATCAGACAGTTTTTTTGTCAAAACGTCGACGCGATTTGAATCTAGTTTCTGAGTATTAAACCTAACCAACACGGGTATAATAACCACTAGAATTATAATGGTTTTACATAAAATAGAAAATAGATGCGTAATATTTAGTACGGTACCTTATACTTATTAAAATTAAGGGGTCGGAACTTAACGCGTTTGCGTATTTCTTAGGAATCTGCATCATACAAATCTGATTAGATACAAATTTGTTTCATAGTATAATAGAAATAGTATACTATACATACAATCTAAATACAAAAATGTATACAAATATTTTTGCACGTTTGACTAAGTTCAAATGAATTTGCATGTTTAAAGATTTCAAGTGTATTAATGCATATTATTATGTTAGTAAATCGTTGATTTAAAAAAAAAATAAAAATAAAGAGGAACCACACATCGCCATATCGTCTGTTTCGAATTGTACAATGCTGTGAATTGATTGCAATTATTTATCGATCCACCAAAAACAATCAAATCATTCATATTATTCAGATAAGTATATAACGACATTATTTGATACATTTAAGTTTTTTTATGTTTAGGAATGTAAATAATCAAAAAATGTTTCACAATGTAGGTACAAACTAAAAATAAATAATTATACTTTATAGGTATATTTCAAAATGTATAACGAATTACAAAATAATTATTAATTTTTAAGTTTATTAAAATATATAAATACATGTTTAAAAAAAAAACTGCATATTGTACTGCATACGATTGCATATTTAAGCTTTTTTTTGGTGCATATGTACCTATGCACATATTATTTCATTATTCTTTACTTTTTTAGTAATAATAAGACTCTGGCATTTTTTATAAATTCTAAAATTTGAATAAAATGTTATATAATACTATAATTTTCAAGCCATCATTGCCCCACTATTCACCTATACCTTTTAATACACCTTTTAATCATGGACTATATATTCTAATGAATAATAGTTTACAATAAAAATAAATGGTGGTTTTCATTTGAAAAATTTAAGTTTGCCATAATGCACTCGACACTCCAAGCAAACCATGATTTGAGTAAAAATACGCATTTAAAATAAGTATTTGAGAATATAATATTATGATCCTTATAATAATTAAACTAAAAATCAGAATTAGAATAAATTTAGCATTAATGGATAAATGGGTGATCAACATACTTAGTGAATAACTTTATAGCTCATAGGTATATTTCCAGTCAGAGGAGTATCCTGGGGGGGGGTTAATGTTATATAATGTAATACCCCCCCCCTCTTCAAAAATTAATAAGTTTTAACAATTTTTTTATAAATAAATCTATTTCAGATAAAATTTGCCAACAATTCATTTTCAACTCAACCCCCCCCCCCCCCCCCCCAAGAAAAAAATTATTATTATACGCCACTGGTCACATTATATCTGCATAATGATAATCGCACAATATGCACGATAATGGTGGAAAAATCGCGAATCTATGCCCTAAGGCATATAATACTATATAGTATTATTATGGGTATCTGCCCAGATGACCTACTATCATGTAGGTACCTACTCAAATATTATTATCTTGAAAACGCTTAAAATATGTTATAGAGTACCTACTTATATTTTAGGATGCGCAGGCATACTATCATTGCGAAGCACAAACGTTAGGATAATAACATATCGTCTGAAATCAGTTAGGTCGTAAGTATTATATAGTTATTAAGAGTTACGACATCTCGTATACAAGTTTGCAGGTTATTAGGTTAGGTTAGCAGGTACACGATGTACATTTGTATATAGTTATGCGTATTAAAGTTCGTTTTTTTTTCATCACCTGCACACTTCTGAATAGGTACCTAATAATAACATGGAAAATTGTACACACGGACCACGTTAATTCGAATAATAATATATTATTATACGTACATATATAGGCGTACATACGATACGAGCTTGTAAATAGTAAACGTATACCAATATCATCATAATGGTTATTATTATTGTCAACCGCGTCCTGAAAATGTTATCAAACATATTATTATTATATTTACCATCATCAACATATATATTCGGGGGCTGTGCACTGTGCGGAAAAAAATGCGTTAATTTCAGAAGCCATTATTATGTTATATTCGATTAAGTGTGATGTGTATATTTTATTATGTTTCTGTGTATTATTAATATAATACTATAATATGCTTAATCACTTCCTTCCATCGTTCCATCTCCTGTCATTTCCCAAAAACGTACACATCTATTATGTGTTTTGTTTTATTATTACTATTTCTATAATCATTTTTTATATATAATTTAATTTATATTGTTATAATATGTAATCGCACAGTGATACGTTCTGACCGAGAAATGTCTTCTTTGAAAGCACCCTTTCAAAAGGGGGATTATGTTCGGACAAGACCAGATAGAGGGCGCCAGATAATTCAATTAGGAATAAAGCCGGTTCACGACACGCACGACCGTTGTCCTATCAGAAAACCGTCGTTTCGTCGTCCGTCGCGAGTAGTGTCCAACGGTGTCGTTTACCTATCGGCCAGCCGTATCGCGCTATAATATCGTTACGTATTGCAAACCGAGTGTGTCTGTTAACTGTCACCTGGTTCTTAATTGTAGTGCCGAGTAGTCGTGGTTTTTATGCCATTTCGCACATTGTGACGGCCGTATATATCTTTTGGCCCGTCGTGTGGGGTTGATATTTACGGAGCCCGCGTCATTTTCTGCCGCATTGTTGTTATACTGTCACATGCTCGGCAAATTTGGCATACTCTGCGTTTGTGGCTTCACTATCGTGTCCAGTTGCGCTCCGCTGTCGTATACGCGCTATTTTTCGCCGCATTGTTTTATTATATTGTCACATGCTCGGCGAATATTGGCATACGCGTCATTGGGCATCCGTTGTGACTTGTGGCTCCTCTGAGTTTTCCGGTAAGGTCATCGAAGTCACCCGCCGTATAAGGTGGGTAGAATTGTATTATATTTTACGGTGATATATTTTGGTTGCAACTGTCGCGCAATGATGAAACCTCGCGATGTTATCAAATTTTATGGCACGACCGAAAAACCGTGACAAGCATCGATGGCACACTCGTCGATGGTAAATTTTGTCCCCACCACTCTGTTATTATTTTTTTTATCTCTGTGAACACGTTGAGATATAAAGTAGGTTAACGTTTCGATCATACTTTATTAAAAAAAATAATAATTTTTCTGGAGTGTTTTTTTCAGAATTTATTATTAAAACACCTACGTAGTGATAAAATATTTTTTTCCTAAAATAAACAGTATGTACCCATAATTGCTATCGTGTTCGACGAGTGTTAAAAATAAATATTTTTCTAATCAAATATAATAACTCTTTTAAAAAAATGTTCAAACGGTCAATGAGTGTAATATATAATAATATATTTAATATTTATCCATCCAATAATAGTAGGTAATCGTAATAATAATAATAATAATAATAATAAAGAACACGCATCGTTAGTTTCGCAAATTTTACGTGCACTCGGTCGTCGATAATATTATATATCACACTATTTATAATACCACGACATTATTTTACATTTATATCACAATAACTTATTGTGTGTGCAGCACTATAATATTATTGTGCTCGAGTGTTTGTGACGATCAGAGTTGGATGACCATTTGACTATAGTATTTGTACACATAGGTTGTAGTGATACAAATGTAGAGTGTGAGTGCGATAGCCGACTTTGTGCCGTGGGTCCAAGTCCGCCGATCGACGACAACACCTGCCGGTGCGACAACGCACACCCGCTCCCCTCTTTCCTCCCCCGGGTCTGGGCCACGCCGACTTATTACGTATTTAGAAATATCGGCCGATTAATTTACGTCTATACATGCTCTCGCTCTGTCTTCCCACTCCCACTGTCTCTGTCACCCGTCATCTTTTTCGTGCATTTGTGACGAACGACACTTCTTTTCCCTACGCCGCGCCGGTGCAAGCGCAATGCTAGGAGAGTAGAGCACCTCGGTCGCCGTAGCGCCATCGGACGACACTCATGACAGGAGCATGGTGGTTTTGTAAATTTGTATATTATTACCTAATTATCACCGTGGCCGGTATTCCTACTGAATTATTATTATTATTATTGCCATATTTGGCTGGTATATGTTATTGTTCTTGTGTGTGTCATTTTTTTATTTATTTAGTCCGAATTTATGCCGGTGGCTTTCTCGGCGCCCACCTTAGAATAATATAATGATTTTTTTTACCTACTTAGTGTGTTATATTTATCCTTTCTTATTCTCGTTAGGATTTCCTCATTCCTGGTCTTACCAACTATAAAAAATCAATGGTGCGCCGACCTTTTGGGGTCTCGGCTCGTTGTTGGCGACCTTACTCGACCATATGACCCTCGGGTCATGAGCAATATGACTCGAGTTGTCACATGTTATTGGCCCCATAGCGTATATCACACATCGTAGATATAGTTTTGGAAAATCGGCCGAGCAATAATAAAACGACCGACCCGTTCGTATTGTAATGGGGTTACGCAATTCGTGTACAACGCTCATAATAACAAGAACCACTTATGTGGAAAGCGGCCTAGTCGACCGCACCCAAAAGTGGTCATAGATAGAATAGACGCTTCAAACCACAACAACTTCCCAAGGGCGCCTACATGCCACGCGCCGCTCAATTCAAAGGGCGTCGCCTTCGTATATTCGTATATATAGAGGCCAGGGCCCCAATACACATTAGATGTACCAGAGCCGCCAAGACCGAGCGAGCAGCTTATGCACCAGCCTTTACACACAACTTACATGGAGATTATAGACTACTACAACGAGTCAACTCACGACGCTGCAATTCACCACGACTATATTAATTATTATTGGTTTTAATAAATTACAATGTATTTATATTTAAATTGACTACATTTTATTGTAAAAGTGCAACAGCTTTTGGATACGTGAAGGGCCATACGTAACAGTATCATATTAATCTGCGCTGGTCTCTGTTTTGCGTTTTGGTAATACTGTAATAGTAATAACATAGTGCTCAGTTCGTCGGGTCAAGTGGGTCGACAGACGATTACTCTTGTAAATAAACCAGGTGGTACCCGTTATATAGCTGGCATCCTGTTATATAGGTAACCTATACTTATCCTAATAACGCGAAAACGCTATCGTACTAGTAGGTACCTATATTATTATACTTCGCTATAAACCACCACCCACCGTTTTGGTAGACTTTTTCCACCACTGACTACTATTTTAGATCATAAAACCATCTATACGGTTTTTCCCCAAGACTAATACGGTTTTACCTCACCTATGGGGCAAAATCGTGTATTTAAGTACTTAAAATATTTGGTTTTTTTTTTAGTTCACGTCAAGATTTTTAAAAATGTTTAAATATCATTGAAGCTGACAATATATTTTGTAATATAGTTCAGCAATCCAATTTGAAATTCTTAAAATGTTGTAAGTTCTACAATACTTAGAAGTTAATAGTATAATCATGGTTCTGCCTCGCCTTTCCCTATATATTAGAATTTATAAATCGTTAGTATAAACTTACGTAAATATACTGTATTATACCAATAGTTCAAGAGCTACTGATTTTACCTTACCAATTTTAGCTCCCTTGATATTTTTGTAGTCTATAGAATAGGGCCTCCAGAATACAATAAAGAAATCGGTAGAAATGTTAACCAGATCAGGGATTGGGGGGAAATTAAAAATAATCAACCGATTTTAGTGTGGCTGTTACCGACACCAAATGTTTCTAGATTATTTAAATATGCTGAAAAAAATCAACAGATAAAACTAAAAAATCTAAAAACAACATAAAAAAAAAATTTTAAATCATTTTTTGTAGACTATAAAAAAATCAAGTGAGTTAAAATGAGCTAAAATGTTGAAACCATAGCTTGCAACCTAGCTTCATGGACTACAACAATATTATACGACTTATAAATACCACTCGAGTTGACAAATGCATGAGCTATATAAAATAATATTTTTAAATAATGTATTTATGTATGTTATAAGCACAGTCAATGGCCAAGGATGCTTAACACTTTATTAATGATAACACCGGGACGAAAAATTTTAAAAGCTGAGTGAAACTATTTATAATGCATTTGTAATAGTTACCCATACTTTTTGCAGTCAACAACATTTTAGATCGAACTATAGTTGTAGTTATAATGTTTGATCTTGTCAAATTACTCGTAATTTATTTTATTTTATTTTATTTTATAATAATATTATATTATACAGATCTTGTTTTGACCTTCACAGTCGATTTTTTAATAATCTAATTATAATACGATTATGATTGTACCGAAATGGAGCTATAGGTTTAACGATGTTTGTCTTAATCTTATTTTATAGGGTCCCAATTCAGTGGTCAAGAAATTTTTGAAATAAACAATTAATATTAATATCCGAACAAGGTCAACACGCGTGTATATAAGGCATTGCTTTTTGTTCATCAAACTAAGCCAACATACTAAGTAGTTATGAAAATAAATATTATAACATAGGTTTCATAAATTATACGTAGTAATGATACGGTTTGAGTATTAACTAATATTATTTTCTTGTAAAATAATATGGTTTTAAAATAAAAATGTATAAGTATACCGGGTTTTTAAGTAGAAATATAAGATTATTTTTTTATTAATATACTTTTTGGTATATTATTACAGTTAATAACGTACTTAAACAAAAATGTATACTAATTAACTCCTTGAACAACAAAGTAAAGTAAATTATATAAGATCATTACATTAATTTAACAATGTTAATAAAACGTTGCATGTTACGTTTATTAGCTGAAACTACAATTTCCAAACGCTTTTATTGATACAACTTTTTTTTTTTGTAACTTGAGGTAAAATACTTACATAAAATGTAAGTACCGCCTATGCTTAATATTATACTATTAAATCAAGCAACAAACTCTCTGCAATTATATTTTTAAATAATTATATTACGATTTTATTCATAGACATTATTAAATAGGAATATATATAATTGTTCTTAAATTAGTTTTTATACTTTCAACTTTAGGTTTTGTTTTACAAAATCAGATAAGTTCTTCTAATTTGAATTCTTGAGGTTTAAATATTTTCATACATAACGAAATAACTTATGAGTAATAAAAATATAAATGCTTTTTTAGGATTTAAATAGTTTTGCCAATGTATCACTTCAGTAAATGAAAATAAAAAAAAAAACCACCGAAAGAATACGGATAATTTCCTTACCTGTAAAACATTTGATAGTAAATACTGTAATAATAAAACTAAAAACACAACATTTATTCCACTGAAATCAAAATATGTTCTATGTTGAACAGGCATTATAATATAATATTATACAATATGAGCGCTTCATGTCATATAATAAGTATAATGTTTTGCGTCTCTACACATTTTTTTGTACCACTCCCGATTCATATGTGCAGTGACTTTCGAGTTTTTTATATTAATATACATTATTGTAACAATATTTAAGTAGACATCTGTATAATATTGGACGGCTAAAATTAAATCAATAAGTATTTTGTTAGTAGACCGGAAATAAACAATGCATAAAAGACAAAAATTTATTTGGTATTAATCACTCTATATAAACCATTGAACTGTTCAACTGCTTTCAACGTTTTTTCTATAATTGATTATACAATTTATTTGCATAATGTTGTACCGTGCCACGCGATGGAAGCTTTCCAGCCAGGACCTTCAGGCCTTCAAACAAGGCATGGTTTCATTATCAAGACGTCGGACCTTCACAAAACGACCAGTAAAGGTGGATATTCCAGTACCAATTGTTGATCAAAGGGAGATGGCGTTTCGCTATTTCACTCAAATAGCTACAATTTATCTTAAAAGAAAGAATAAACGAGGATACCACCTTAAGAACCATAATAACAATACATTTTTAGCCTGGTTAGGTATGCGGGCTATTGATTCATCTGCTCCCGTAGTGTCTAGAGTCAGTACCTCGACTGGAATCAGTGACTCGACTGGAGTCTGCAGTGCCTCGACTGGAGTTTGTACCGCTACAAAATATGCAACTCCAAATAAGTTGTTAGTGGTCAGTAATGAGAACGTGTCAAAGATAAACGAACGGATGAAAATACTAGAGACTACTGGAGATTTTCAACTGTGTACGTCTTTGCAGTCGAACAATTTTCGACCGATGACGAAAATGATTAGCATAGAGTATGATCCAATCGTGGAAGTGACGAAACCGACACGCAAAGGTCTTATTAAAAAGGTACTTGTGGTGCGCAAGAGTTTTACGACTTATTATTGAGACCACCAACAGTATCATAACTTATAAGGTGTCTAATATGTACGAAATTATGATAATATCATTATGAACCGATCAATACATAATGAGTCTAAAATTTAATTATTTTACAATTTTAAGAACTAATATTATTCTACAAAAACAGATGTAAAATTAAATTCAATATTATACCTGTATTATTAGGTGGATTCTATTGATCTTATTGTGGTAATGATGAAAGGTTTGTCATTAGATGATAAACGAAAAATGAATGAAACCGAAATGGAACATTTTGTGAGTATTAAAATAAGTTCAAACAACCATAATATACCACCGAAGCTGTACAAACATAATATACATACCTATTTTTTGTATATAATCTACACAAATTGGCATTACATAGTTATATTTCAATTATTATGAACACTCAGGCCTTTTGAACACAAATTTACGTATTATTTTAAATTTAACTTTGATTATAAAATAATATACTTTCTATTATTAATATTGAAATATACCGCTTGCTGATTGTAGTGTATATTAATTATAATTAATATTGACAATATAATATTTTTGTTGTAATTAGGAGAAATTCCAAGCATATAAACCATACGCACGGCCATACGCGAAAAGACAAAAGGTATCAAGGTATCCTATTTAGAAATTGTGTCAATAATTGTATTATTGTTATTAATTTGTTAGAGTGTTTTTAAAACATTTATTTAATTGTTGTATGTAACCTATATATTTGTTTAATTATAAATTATAATAAATTGTTCACTTGATTTGTATTCATTATCTTGTAATTTCATAAAAACAAAATAAGATAATATTAATATTAATTGGGTGAAACTATGTAAGTATGAAGGTAATTAATAAACCATTTTTAATTTTCATGTTTCGACGTCCAATACAGTATTTTAAAAATTTACAATGAAGCTTAATTTTTGAGTTATAGTTGAAAAACCAAAAAATGGTAATTACTAATTAATGTATTTATTATAAATAATATTTATTCAGCTTATAAGTTAAGTCGAATTAATCACACTATCATTTTAATATCTAGGAACGTATAGGTTCAACATTTTTTCACTTAAATTTCGAAAATTGAATTAATTAATTTTTTAACTAGATACAACTTTTATTTTATTTATCTCCATCTAGATAGTTATTCTACCAGCATGTCTATATAACACACAAGTTACCACTTCAAATGGATAGGTACGGTAATTTCGACGTATGACAATAAATGGGACGCTTATCTACGATATTTTGAAGCGTATACATTTGACGATACTTCATTTCGACTCATTATGTTATTTTAAAAACATTATTATTAACAATTTACAATGAAAATTGCTATTAGGTACCCTAAGTTAAGAAATATACAAAATTCAGTGAGGTAATTATCTACTTGTACTTATAAGATTTATGAAGACCGAAAAAGTGGAGAAAAAAATATAATGAAAATCAAGACAAAATATTATCACCAATTTTATAACTTGGACCAGAATTTTGGATAAAATAGGCTGACAATGAGCTTCAATATTTTGAATAGATTGATGTCTGTTTAAATAATTCAACAATATTTTACCATGAATAAAAAATACCGTTAGAAATATCTGGTGACATTTTCAACCATTTACGGTTATTCGTTTTTGAATTAAGTACAACAAAATATGAAAATCTATTTTGTATAAAATACTAGGTTTTATAATTTTTGTTTTGTTTTTCCCAATTTGTAAGGCTTATATTATAAGGAATATTTTACGCATGACCCTCTAAAGTAGTAAGTACCAACTAGATTCACTTTTATCAGAAAAGATAATTAATAAAATTCAATAAATACATTTGTTCATTTTAACCACTCCAAAAGGTGATGACAGATCAAAAAAAGGTGCTCTGCTGTACAGTAGGTTACAAGTATGTCACTGTATAATAGATAGTATTAAATTTGAATATGATAACCTAACCATTGTATAAGAATATCGATTCTGAGCGGAGACGGTATGTCAGTCTGGGTATAAGACCGTCTATATTGATCTATGGTATTAAAAAAAAAATTGACCTATAATAAATTCCAAATTAATCATATCACAATATCCATTAGGTACTTATAACGCGTTGTACATCAACAAAAAACCCTGATACTATCATAAATATCCACGAATAATATTATACAATCACAACAAAATAACTAAAATAGTTATTCTAGGTTTTTTTTATGTAATTTCGTCCAAATTTGAACTTAAAATGACTATAAAAATAAACTGTGCTTATGTATAGTTTAGATTTTTTGGTAACTGAATAAACTACCTACTTACGTGGAATCTTGTTTTAAATTTTCAATCCTTAGATATAAAAGTTGAACATTTTATAAATTATTAAATACTAAAGAATTATTAAATTTTAAATTTGATAAATGTTGTCAAAAATCGATGTGGAGCAAAATTCTTGTTTTCTTGATGATATTAAAAACTATTGGGAATTTTTTTACTTTTGACCCCCCAAAGTACCAACTAGATTCACTTTCCTATCAGAAAAGCTACTGTTGAAGAAAATCCAACCACTTTTACCGTCCTAAAACGTGATGACAGACACAAAAAAAAAATTAAAAAAATTTAAAAACACACTTCATTGTAAAATCAATACATTCATCGTTGCACTCAGAAGTCAGAATCTAAAATTCGAGTGGACGCTGAACTAGATTTTTGAACAATAAATTATTATAATTATTATTAAGTAGGTACATAATATATTATTATATTTGGAAAGTGTCCACGGGAGGGGTTGAACCCCACCCTGTGATACATAATATTACATAATGTCATAATGATAAATACATCTAATCATGTAGCATAAAATACAAATGTATCAAGGAATTGCCTATACAGTACTCCTACTTCACTGATATTTTCCGGTTTTGAAATTCCTGTGTATTATTTTCCGGCATAAATATTTTCCTGATTTTTAAATTCCTATAAATTATTTTCCCGTTT
The DNA here is from genome assembly GCA_949089665.1 of Macrosiphum euphorbiae. Lineage (NCBI taxonomy): Eukaryota > Metazoa > Arthropoda > Insecta > Hemiptera > Aphididae > Macrosiphum > Macrosiphum euphorbiae. Next base: position 73,418,992 of record CARXXK010000003.1, on the reverse strand, counting down.
TTTATTTTTCTGTTTTAAATTCCTGCGAAATAATTTCCTGAATTATATTTTCCTGATTAATAATTTACCGGTAAAGTTTTTCCCTTGTAATATTTTCCTGGTTATTATTTTCCAACAAATTATTTTTCCCTCGTATTATTTTCCTATATTTTACTTTCCCGTTTTTGTCATTCCTCTAAATAACTTTCATGGATTTTATAGCCCCTCAAATTTTGGTGTGCTGCAGAGCTCATCGATGAATAATGTACCTATCTACTTTACGAAACTCAACGGCCAAACTAAATTAAAATTCTATTTATAATTGTATGCGGGAAATTGGTTTGGCGTCTTATTCATTAAGAATGGAGGTCTATGGACGTCGAAAATTCGAAAGATTAGAAGTTTTAGACCAAATCGTCCTCGAACAATTTATTTTATTTATTTTTTTTTTAATTATTTCATTAAAAAATATCATCACTTGGATTTTTTTTCTATAAACACATTTAGACGACGCAAGAAGAGTTGTTGAAGTGCACTGCAATTCAGTAAAAAGGATTATTATATTCTATGTGTCGTTTACTGGTCAGGTTGTCCATGATAGTGATATTATTGTTTTCGGTCGAACAGACTTAAGAGCCTGAACAGAATCAAACTATAGGGCTCTGCAAAAATGTTGCTCTAAAAAAATAAAATTATTTATGCGAATGCAATATACTGCCATATTTTAAAACATTCATACCAGTAAAAAAATGTCATTTGAAAATAATATAATACTGACGTTTTTTTATTATACTGCTGCAATGTCACAAATTATGAAATGCAACATCACCGCACAACACTATCGGTGTGTGTGTGCACGCGCGGAGTATCTGGTCACCGGGCATCGCGGACTATTATTGTTCGTTCCCGGCCCGTACAATGTAAATCATTAATAAATAATATAAAAAGCAATGGAGCTAGATCAGAACCTTGTGGAACTCCAGATGGAATATTGAAAGGTTCCGAAATAAAGTTTTTAACTTTGACAATCTGTTTTCTGTTAGTGGCATATGAAATTAACCATGATAAAATATTGGATCACGAATTCCAATAGAATGAAGTTTTTCAGAGAGAATGGAATGAGTTACTTTATCGAAGGCTTTAGAAAAATCAGTATATATTACGTCTACTTGGCATCCTGAAACAAAAGCATCGAGAATAAATTTTTGAAAAATTAATAAATTAGTCGTTGTTGATTTTCCCTTTATAAATCCATGTTGATCATTATTTATTACTGGTGCAAGTACCGGATATATTTTTTTTGATACTAAGGATTCAAATATTTTTGGAATAATAGAAATAAAGGAAATCGGCCGATAATTAAATATATTAGACAAATCATTTTCTTTTTTTATTGGTGTAACATGGCTAATTTTCCAGTCTGAAGGAAAGTAACCAGAAGAAAAAGATAAATTAAATAAGTGTAATAACGGAACACACAAAACAAATTTACATTCTATAAAGAAACAATTTGATATCATATCTGGACCTGGACTTGTTTTATTATTAATGATATCAAATTCATTTAGAACGTCGGTAATGTTCAGTGTACATGAATGTAGGTTAATATCAAATAAATTATTTAAGACAGTGAACGATAATTTATTTGTAGATGTTGGCGTAATTAAATTATTTACATAATTACATATACACTTGAAAAATAACTAGCAAAACAATTAACAATATCTTTACCACCACTTATTACATTATTGTTATAAGACATTGTATTTGGGAAGGTTTATTTTGATTTTTTTTGACTAAAAAATGTCCAAAATAGTTTAGGATTAGAGTTTAAAGAAGATTACATTTTAAGAATAAAATTATTATAATCTAATTTGGATCGAGATTTACAATGAGCACGTAAGTTAGAAAATTTATTGTAATTTGATTGTGAGGGAGTTTTCTTGAATAGCAAATGGGCAATTTTTTTCTTATAAAAACGAGCTAAACCATATCGGATGTTTAATAGTAAAAATATATGTTTTCTTATTACAGTAATTATCAATAATTATAAAAACATGGTAATAAAAGACATTAACTGCATCATTAATGTGTAGACCCTTAAATACGACTTCCCAATTAATAATTGCTAATGAAGATCTTATAATCTTATAATCACAATTTACGTAATCGTATACAGTATCGTGATTTTTTACTGTATTAAATTGTTTTAAAAAGATATGAGAAATTAGCTAATGCGTCATCTTCAATTTTACCAAAGTGAGAAACAACTTCATCACTCACAGTAGACCACTGAATAGCGGGTAAATTATAATCTCCTAATAATATAATCTTAGAATTACTATATTGACATAACAGATTATTAACTTATATCAGTATGATTATTATATACATTTAAACTAGAGTGTGGTGGAATAAATACAGCACCAATAATAAACAAAGAAGACCCAATTGTTAACTTTACAAATAATTGCTCAATGTTGTTGTTGTGGATGGTTATTTGACTGCAATGATAATGGTTTTTGATGGCAATTAGAACACCACCTCCTCTTATATCATTATCGTTTACGGTACATCTATCACAGCGAAAAATAGAATATTTTGGAAGGAGGCCAAGTTCACTGTCGTTGACATCTTGCCGTAGCCAGGTTTCCGTTAATGCCAATGAAATTATAATGACTATAAAAATAAACTGTGCTTATATATTTTTTAGATTTTTTGGTAACAGAATTAACTACTTACGTGGAATCTTGTTTTAAATTTTCAATCCTTAGATATAGAAGTTGAACATTTTATAGAATTTAACTACAAAATAATTATTCAATGTTAAATTTGATAAATTTTGTCAAAATTCAATCTTTAAATGCTTTAAAAAAAAAAATTGTGACAATGTATTTTTAATATTTTTCAACTGCTATTCTAACAATATATCAGGAGCCTTGTTTTAAATTTTTACATTTTTTGATACAACAGATAAAACTTTATTGATATTTCAGAAAAAAAAAACTTAAAATTGAAAACTATAAATGTCCGTAAACAGCTCAAAAAGGGTCAAAATATTTTCAAAATTGTACAGTGTATAGGAAATGCTAATATAAACATTCAGTGAAATTTTCATGTATCTGCAGTTATTTGTTTTTGAATTACAACAAAATAAGGAAATCGCTACATGTGAAATTGAGTGAATATCCAATGTTGTAAAAATTTGAATTTTTTATAGACATTTTTTTTTGATAACTGTAGATAATCTTATAAGTAATCTTGTATTACATTCTAAAACCTTAGATTTAAAAAGAAAAATTTTACGAATTCTTAACTCAAAATAATTTGCTAATTTCCGTGATTTTTCCATATTTTGACAATTTTTGAAATTTAAATGTTTAGAAAAAAAAACTATGACCAACGATTTTTAATATTTTTCAAATGCCATTGTAATAATAAGTAGGAGCTTTGTATTCAATTTTTAAGCTTTTTTAACCAACAAATAACATTTACTTGATATTTTTAGAAAAAAAACTAAAAAAAAATGGAAAATGAAAATGTTCCTAAACAGTTCAAAACAAATCATAATATTTTAAAATTTCATCTTGTATAGAAAATACAAATATAAACAACCTGTGAAAATTTCACTTGTATACGTTCATTTTTTTTAGAGTTACACCAAAAACCAAAACCAATATTGCCTAAAAATTCCAGTTTTTCCTTATTTTCAAGATACTGTTGAAGAAAATCAGTCAGCACAGAGGATTCTCGAGAGCAAGACGTGCAGCCTTGCAGGTTAATATAAAATGTTACCTAACCAGCTATCCAATGTATTATTTATTAAGAATCACATAATAATATAATATAATATAGGGCTATAAGTTATAATAGACTTTTGAAAAAAAGTGTTCGATTCGCATGTTTTTCATTAATTACCTATTCGTAAACATTTTATTGACACATAGTTTTATCATGCAATTTTGCGTAAAACATCAAATAGGTATAGATGCATAATAAATGTATTACAAGTTTTTCATTGAATAAGTGGCTGACAAACATAAGATCATTGTTATGTAAATGCTGTAAGTTCAGTATAGTTGGCATCAATTCAACCTAGACGGAAATACTAATATTGACTTGTGAATTTTAAACTATAATTTTTGTAATTTTTATTCCATTTTAAGCATTTTAAAATGAATATAATATTATTGCATTTTTTTTGACATTTTGGATGCTTTTTTTAAGGTTTTTTGGTGCATTAAATTCACAGCCCTGGTTATTACTTATTAGGATAACCTACTACTATCCATTATGAATAGTTAAAAATATCTATTTTAATTTTGAACCAAAAATACCTCTACATATAAAAATATTTATATTACGAGGTTTCTAAAAAAAAATTATTTAGAGTTCACTAAACCGTAGGTACCTATCTCGTCATTGAGTATAGGTTATAAAATGTCAATAATAATGATCTCAAAAAATGTCTTTATTTAAATCAAATTAATACATTTCTAAGGTTTTGATAGTTTGCTCGCACTGTTAAAAGCATTTGCTAAAAACTATATAGATTATATTGTTATATTCTTCTTCGTTTCAACAACCATCGACTCCACCACGATCATTGCAGCGAGTATAGGCCCCATTTTCACAACGTCCGATAACGACAACAACCAACACACCAAAACAAAATAAAACAAAGATTTACTCGTATGTAAATTGAAACATTAGTGTGATTAAATCATTTACCGGAAGCCAAAGGACTTCCAACCATATTCCTCGCGTCCGGCAACTTCTGCAAGAAGCTGCGATGGGACGGACGCTCCAGGAAAAAATACCTGTTAATAAAGTTGAAATAACATTTTAATAAAAAACTATGTGTTATGTGTAACACAAAGTCGTTCACAAATTCCATACCGGAAGTACTTGGGACTTTTTTTTGTTGACGCATCAAATCATATATTATAGGTACGCATAATTTCCATTCTACTATAGACTATAAGTGAATAATAAGTGCAAGGGAAGGCAAAGATCCACGAACATTACCCTGCCCCCCACCCATTTTGACTTCCGAAATAATTGTTTTTGCACCAATAATGAGTACTCAATTCCTGCTGAATCCTGACCATATTTTCATAATTCCTCCTCTACTGGTTTTAACTTAAAATCTAATTTTGTAATTCTGTAGTAATGTAATTAACTTTTATTAACTTTTTGTAATTTTTTACTCAATTCCTGCCGATTCCTGAGCAGACGGAAAAAAAAAATTGGTATGGTAAATGGTTAAAAACATAATAGTTGATATTACCATAATTAATTGGTTATAACTATACTTGTTTGGTGAAAAATACAATGTAGTCTAAGTTAATAACTTATAGTTAAATTGTCCAATTAAATATGTACACTAAATATTTCCGAAAGTTATATCAACCATTTTAGTATGTTTTTATGTATTTTTTGTATATAAAAAAATAAATATTTATTCATCATCTTGTAATTAATCAAATTGCACTTTGAATTGTTACTTATTAGAAGAAGTAGATAACATAAATATCATGGGTTATTTTATGACAATAATTTAAAATGGCCATATAAGTTTTTTGACAAAGACTATAAGAAAATTAGTCATTTTTGGTTAATTGAATCCAAAGATTTTTAACATCAAAGAAAACTCCTATAACTTGTTGTTTTTTATCAAGATTATCACGTACATCACGGTTAAATAGAAAATGTGAATTACTAGTAGATCTATCATTAATAAAACCAAACTGGTAAATATATAATTGTAGGTACTTACCGAAAGATGAGTTTATTTGTTTTGATACAAGATTGAATCAATATAAGATCTTATACACGTCGACGTGAAAACTGATCTAAACTAAAATCGTTACACTATGTTGGAGTCTTGGAGGTCTAAAACCACAATGAATATGAAAATACAAAACAAGAACTATTGGACTTTTGCATTTTCACTGCGACTAGTGGGCAGTATATCACGATTTGTGAAATAGCTCAGCAGAACGTTCGCCCAGCAATTCGAACGGGAAGAGATGTTGATCTAGGGCACAATGCTTTACGTACTGTCAATCCTTTGGGCACGTGAACACAACCGAGTGTGCGACAAGTTGTCACAGAAGTGGACGTGTTGGACACACGAACAGCTGTATACTAAGGCCAGGAAGATTGAAACTGGTCAAATGATGAACATAATGATGACCGAAATCCTAAATCTGGAACTCAGACCGGAAGTGTACGGCCATCGATTGGAAAACATCCATAGTTCCGGCAATATTATTGAACTGTACTTGACGATGGCTGTATGAAATCTGCCGGAAAAAGTTGATTTAAAAGTCTCCCTGCAATTAATGATGAGTTCAAAGATGAGCATAGTCAAGGCCCACGATGACGGCCCCTTGACTGGACAGTTTACCAAATCACTTATGAATCTCTCGAGAGAACAATGTTTGCAGGGTTTCAATAACTATAGAAGACGGTTGGGGCTGCCTGCTTATACAACAGCTTTTTCGATCTGACCGGAAACTTCGAAACCGCAACCTAATTAGAAAAATTATATAGTACTGTGGAGAAGGTGGAGTTTTTAACAGGCGTGTTGACGGAAAAGTCCAGTTCCGGAGTTCTTATCCACGGCCAAAGTCCTGTCGAACAGTTTTATCGTTAACGCAATACTGACAAATCGTCTCAAACCAAACACTTGTGGGCACCGGACACGTTCGGTGGAGTCGAATTTTTTAACTTGGTGAAGTCTACCAGTGTAGAGTCATTGATATGTCGAAACGTAGACAATTTCGACGAGTTTAAAGCTCATCGTTCCGCGAAATAAGTCCTTTTTTTATAATATAATATCGTTACTTGTTGAAATATACAATTAATATGTAGTATATGTAGTCAGCCTTGACACGTGTGTACAATTTAGTAACTAGTTATGTACGAGCATAAGACTCACTCTCTTTACGGATGTAACATGACCTCGGTCGTGCATATATATAGGGCCTTTGATGTATGTAATATTCACTTGCACAGGCGTCGTTGTACAGAGCGTATACGATGTGTGTGTACTGTCACAGTTTAATTGTCCAGTTGTACGTTATTATATATTATACTTATACATAATCATATTGTCGTGTTATTACTTATTATATTAATGCTAAGATCATTAGTCCGTCAAGCTTCACTTTCAACAGGTTATGGGCCCAGTCAATAACCAAGACAAACAGTCTAGTGGATTCGTGATCGAAGTATTTTTTATATTTGTATTAACGCAGAAAACTACAACCAGTCGGAGATATCCTGGACTTCGGAAAACGGCGGAACAGTGTACATAGGTAAAGTTTTGTTATAAATTGTTATACAGGAAAGTATACGGGAATCCATCGGTCATGGAAGACACGGTGAAGATAACAAAATTATGTGCGGAAAACTGGTCGTTATGGAAGTTCCAGATGAAGGTCATTCTAAATGCCTTGGAAGTAGGTGAGATAGTTTCAGGTGAATGGACGAAACCAGGTCTACCTATAAAAAAGTCGGCAGGAGAGACCGACGAGGAAGCCAAAGCACGTTGGCAAAGGCATACTAGCGCTTGGCAAAAAGCGGACGGTAAATGTCAGAAAATAATAGTTACCTCAGTGGACGATGGTCCATTACAATATTTGATTAACTGTGAGACTGCATTGGAAATGTGGGAGAAACTGCTGAGTATTTACGAGCAGAAGTCTGAAGCAAGTATACATTTGCTTCAACAACAATTTTTCAGTTATTCAAAGGAGTCGACAGATGACATGTCGACGCATATTTCTAAATTGGTCAATTTAGGAAGGAAACTGAGAGTAGCGGGTGAACCAGTTACGGATAACATGGTTATGACAAAAATACTAATGACACTACCAAAAGAATATAATCATTTTTACAGTGCTTGGGATTCAGTCCCAACGGGAAGTAAAAATATAAATAATTTGACTAGTCGATTGTTGATTGAAGAATCACGGGTTATCCAGATCAAAGGTGAAGTTGGTGAACAAGAGAAATCGAGTGCATTTCCGGCCAAATTTCAAAACAGATCTGATGGAAGAAACGGCAGTCGTAATTATGGAAAAGGTAAAAATCAATTTACGAATAAAAGTAATATTAAGTGTTATTACTGTGGTAAACTAGGTCATTATAAAAGAGACTGTAGAAATTTTCTACAAAGTGTACACGGTGGTAAAACCGGTAAGATAGGTGCGAACTTGAACGCATTCGTAAGCGAGTCAAGTATAAATAATATTGCAACAGATGCGTGGGTACTAGACTCGGGCGCTTCGGATCATATGAGCGCAAATCGAGAGTGGTTTTCAAGTTATGAACCACTGGACAACATGCAACAAATCACGATAGGTGATGGGACGAATCTGTATGCAGCAGGTAGAGGTAATATTAATATATTATCATACGTAAACGGTAATTGGAATAAAAATTACATGGCAAACGTGTTGCACGTGCCAGGACTAAAATTTAATTTATTTTCGTGCGGAGCCGCGATGGATAAAGGTTTAGTATTGACGTCAGATAGTAAGACGTGTATGTTAACTAAACAGGGGAAACCCGTATGCTCAGGTAAGAGATGCGGAAGGTTGTAATGGGATTACGCAATATCATATATTGGGATTACGCAATATCATATATTTGCTCATAATAACAACCAGGAATGCGACCACACCCAAAAGTGTTTTCGACTACGAATACCACTTTCATAGTCGTGAGGTCCATATCAAGGACGACGGTACACGCGCCGCTCACTTTCAAAGGACGCCGCCACCATATATATAGGGGACAGCGAGACAGCCTGAGTTAGATGTATCCAGAGACGAGAACACCACACGACTCGCTTAGCCGCCCAGCCATCACACACGACTTACACGGAGATTATCAACTTCGGAACGAGCTACAAATTCACTACAATCAACACTATTATTCTGCTTGCTTTGTCTGGTTTAATATAATACATTTGATTACCATTCTAATTGACTATTATTATTTATCAAAGTACACCAGCTTTTGGATCCCTGAAGGGCCGCATGTAACACTGGCGCAGTCGAAGGTAGGATTCCACAAAGGGAGGCAACCATCAAAGGCTACTGTCAACAACGAAGAATTGATCACTCTTCAGCGAAGACAACTCCAGGAGGAACCAACAAAAAACAAATAAGTCACATTGCAGTACCAACAAACCCATTAGCAGCATCATCAACGGCAACATGTCATCATCAGCCATGAACGCAGCATTATTGTGAGTGAATAGTTATTTAAATTTGTTACATAGACGTATGCAACATAATTAAGACATATTAAGATAAATCTAGGTAGTTGATTATAAGTGTAATGGTGTAAACCGTTTTAAATATTATTGAGGGCATATTTTATTGATTATTATTGAAGTTTATTGAATTATTGAGGGCATATTGATTATTTGAAGTTTTATTATTGAGGGCATATTTTTATTGAAGTTATTATTGATTATTATTTATTGAGGGCATTTTTATTATTGAAGTATTATTGAAGTTTATTGAATTTATTAGAGGGCATATTATTGAAGTTATTATTGTATTTATAGGGCATTATTGAATTTTATTGAGTATTATTATGATTATTAACGTATTAAATAGGTGGTTAAGTTAATTTATGGACAAAGAAGATACATCTCCCTTGAACGTAGCTAATTCATTGTATGACACTAGTGTAGTAGAAGAAGCCCAGTTAGAAGCCCAGTTATTAGCCCAGAGAGAAGCCCAAGCCCAGTTTGAAGCCCAACAGAAAGCCCAGTTAAATACTATAGTAGATACCAAGTTAGTAGGTAGCACAAGTAAAACCCCAAGTCCACAATTAGGAGTAGTCACACGTAGCAAAGTCACAGATAGTTTTGAACATCAGTCGTTAGATTTTATATCTAAATCACGCAATAAAAAATGGCAGTAACCATAAAATTAGAAGACGCTTTTAAATTAATTCCAGTATGCACAGGGATAGACGATATTTACCAATTCATAAATGCATGTGATATGGCAGTAAGTCTAGTCGACACAAATAGTGCACCAACACTAGTTAAATATATTACCACACGTTTAACGGGTAGAGCATTAGAAATGATTAAATACAAAAATGTATCGAAATGGCAGTTTATAAAAATTTATTTAACAGACGCATTCGAAGTGACAACCAATGCATCGTCGTTGCAACTTCAATTAAATTCGATTAGAATGAATCACAATGAGGATGTAAACGATTATTGTCATAGAGTAGAGAAATTATATTATCAGTTATGTACCGTAAGCACATTAGGCAAAGAAGCTGCAGAAGCAAAAATTATATATGATATATTAAGGGAACAAACTCTAGCGATATTTATTAAAGGATTAGTAGAACCGATTAGAACAATAATTATTTATCAAAGTACACCAGCTTTTGGATCCCTGAAGGGCCGCATGTAACAAGGTTGTTTGAGTTAAACATCAAGGTCGAAGTACCGACAAACGGGTACGCGACGGTAGCTGTCGAAAACAGGTTGTCTGTTTGGCACGAGCGCATAGCACATCAGAATTTACAGTACGTAAAAAGTTGTTTGGCGAAACACGAAATAGTATGTTCGGCCAAGGACGACGAATTCATGTGCAGCAGTTGTATAATAGGTAAACAAAGTCGTAAATCATTTAGTAAAAGTAATACGGAGTATCACAATGTCGGTGATTTAATCCATGCAGACCTATGTGGACCAATGGAGGTAAGCTCTATAGGCGGTTCAAAATACTTTTTGTTATTCAAAGACGACTACTCGCATTATAGAACGGTATATTTTATTAAAAATAAATATGATGTTAAAAATATTTTTGAGACGTTCATAAAAAGTGTTGAAACAGAAACAGGTTCTAAGGTCAAAATATTACGAACGGATAATGGATTAGAATTCGTAAATAAAGAAATTACGGGTATTTTGCAAAAACACGGGATTCGACATCAGTTAACAGTTCCCTACACACCACAGTAAAATGGAAAAGTGGAACGGGAAAATCATACAATAGTAGAGTCAGCGAGGACAATGATTTGTGCGAAAAATTTGGATGTATCACTTTGGGCGGAGGCGGTAAACACGGCGGTTTACACGCTTAATCGAACGGGAACCAGTTCAGTTAAAAATAACTCACCATACGAGTTATATTATAAGGTAATGCCAGACATTAAACACTTACGAGTTTTTGGTACTGTCGTATATACACACATACCAAAGCAAAAACGTAAAAAGTGGGACCCTAAAAGTGAAAAAGGAATATTTGTTGGCTATTCGGATAACACGAAAGGTTATCGTGTGTATTATTCGAAAACAAATAGAATTTCAATGTCTAGAGATATTATATTCGAAAACGAAGGTAATAAATTGGATAATATAATTGCAGACAAATTAGAATTCACAGATACTCAGACTCAAGTCGAGGACGATCCGGTCAAGGTCGAATTGACGACGGTCGACAACAGGAGTGGCATGGTGCTACGTGATCGGAATACATTAAAAGCGCCGATCAGGTATAATGTGTCGTCGTTCGTCGCCAATCTCGTTGAACCACTAAATCGTGATGAAGCGATAGCTGGCCCACAGAAAAACGAGTGGGAGCACGCTATGAGTGAGGAAATTAAATCACTACACAAAAACAACACTTGGTCACTAGTTAATTTGCCCCAGCGCAAGGTTGCGTTACGTAATGCATGGGTGTTCAAAACCAAATATAAAAGTGACGGTAATATCGATAAGTTTAAGGCCAGATTGGTCATTAAAGGTTGTTCACAGAAATATGGTATAGATTACCATGAAACATTTTCGCCAGTGGTCAGATACGAATCAATTAGGGCGATATTCGCAGTAGCAGCTGTGGAAAAATTAATACTACGACAATTCGACATCAAGACAGCATTTCTGTACGGAGAACTACAGGAAGAAATTTACATGGTACAACCACCAGGATACGAAGATGGATCGAATAAAGTCAAGGAACTTTCAATACCATTAGACAAATCACATACACTTGAACAAAAAGAAGATACGGAAATATTGAATGAAGATATTCCTTATAGGCAGGCAGTAGGTAGCTTACTGTTCTTATCACAGGTAACAAGACCAGATATAGCATATGCAGTAAACTTTGCTAGTCGTTACTTAGCAAAACCAACTAAAGCTCATTGGAACTTGGTAAAACGGATTATACGATATATCAAGCGAACATTAAATTATGGCTTGTACTTTAATAACAAAACAAAATTGTCATTAGAAATATTTAGCGATGCAGATTACGCAGGCGACATTCAGACACGACGTTCGACGTCAGGATTTCTATTCAGGTACGGGTCAAGCATAATTTCATGGACATCGCAGAGACAACATTGTGTGTCGTTATCATCGACAGAGGCTGAATATATTTCGGCCAGTGAAGCTGTCAAAGGGATCTTGTGGATTACACGGTTGATAACAAGCTTATCGACAACAGGTGACAAACAACCAGTTTTATTTATAGATAATCAGAGTGCTATTCGTTTAGTGAAAAATCCGGAGTTTCATAAACGGACAAAACATATAGACGTACGGTACCACTTCATACGGGAGAAATACGAAGAGGGACAATTCCAACTACAGTACATTGGAACAGAGGACCAGATTGCGGACATTCTAACCAAGCCTTTGGTTAAGGAACGATTCGAGAAGTTGCGGTCAGCCATAGGAGTGACTACAATTAAAGAGATTATTAATTGAGGGAGGGTGTTGAAATATACAATTAATATGTAGTATATGTAGTCAGCCTTGACACGTGTGTACAATTTAGTAACTAGTTATGTACGAGCATAAGACTCACTCTCTTTACGGATGTAACATGACCTCGGTCGTGCATATATATAGGGCCTTTGATGTATGTAATATTCACTTGCACAGGCGTCGTTGTACAGAGCGTATACGATGTGTGTGTACTGTCACAGTTTAATTGTCCAGTTGTACGTTATTATATATTATACTTATACATAATCATATTGTCGTGTTATTACTTATTATATTAATGCTAACATCATTAGTCCGTCAAGCTTCACTTTCAACATTACTGTAGGAACAATTATTAAAATATTATAAGTCTTCGTATTTTTGGCACACCGTCATCAAGCCAAACATAATATTTTATAATTTAACCGTATTCGCTAATTTGTATGTAAGTATTAATCGATCATTATTTATCAATCATATTATTTTATTTACTAGATCCAATTAAGGTTATTATTCTTGTTTTTGAAAATCTCCTTAAGCTATTGCTTATTTGTTTGAAGTGTTCTTCTTATTTTTAGGTCCATAAAAGACTAAATTATTATAACGTGGGCTCAGAACCAAAAGGTGCTATCTCAAAATATCAAATTGTTCAGGAGAGCCATTTTAAACTATTTTCAACTTAAAACTGCATTATCTTTTTTCGTAATGAATGATTTTTAATGATTAACACATCTAAAAATTCACAAAGTTGTTCTGAGTTAACACTAGCGATTTAGTTTTCTTAAAATCAAAATGTAACGTAAGAAAAACAAAAATGTAAAAAATTTCCGTTAAGAACCAAAAAGTTCTTCAGATAGAACCTTTTGGTTGTTAATATTTTTTTTTTCACTTAGTTAGAACTTTTTGGTTTTGAATTAAATGTATGTTTTCACTATGATGTTACCAACCTCAAAATAATAAATAATGACATGGCATTGGCTTTTCACTTGAGTAGAATAGATACCTAACCTAACCTATATACATGACCGTACCTGTAGAAGGGGTTACCTACTTTTAAAATTTGAAATGGTAATAATGCCATCAAATGAACATAAGTAGGTACTAAGCAATTAGCTGCATTAATTTGTAAAAGCAATTTTAAGCCTTTGCAATAATATTAAACATTATGTTTTAATTAAATGTATTGATAATATTATATTAAATATAATTTATATCTATAAAATATTTTAAGTACCTAGGTAAATATCTCACTTAAAATGAATACCTATTACCTATACCTAATTCTAAATTATATATTAGGTATTATTTTATAGGTACTTACTTGTTGTTAATGTCAACTTGTTTTTCTGCTAGCTTCATTAACTTATTGGTACGGTTTCGTAACCCCGATGACAACATATTTTTTTTCTATTATAACGATAATAATTGACAAGATCTTGGATCAGAATTATTAATGTTGAGGCATCCCGTTAAAATAAAACCAAAATAAAAATAATATTGACTAAGGACTAAGGTAAATGTACCGTATATTTATTAAAATTATTTATAGAAATCTTTGTTTTGTTGATAAAAATGTACAATAATTAATAATATTGTACCATCATATTATTATTGTATGGTTAATACAGTGAATATGAGATAGTACTTTTTGGTTATCACTAATTTTTTTTCTTCTTATAGATAGAACCTTTTGGTTTTAACACTATTCTCAAGAACCAAATGGTGCTATCTAGATCGCTATCAAATAACAAAAGTGTAAATTTGATCGATTTAGCACCTTTTAGTTCTGGATAACTCCTTAAATAATGTACTTAAAAAGTTGGATGTGAGTTTGGATTATAGACCATTGACCAATAAACCCATTTATATAAAAAAGTGGATTTTCGAAAAAATCGATTTAGCACCTTTTGGTTCTGAGCCCACGATAATATAGTTGTTGTTTCTACATTATTATAATATTTATATTCGTTTGTCTTGTTCGTTTTGTTAGCCAACGTGCAAGTTTATTTTACCATTATATTTTTCTAAACGCATTTGCGTTCAAAGTTAACAGTTTTTTCTTGTTAAATTATTATATAATTATATATTTTTATATAATATTATTATTATTTAATTCAAAAAGCTTTAATATTTTATTATTTAAAATGTGTGAAATTTACCACGGCTCCTTATTAAATCGCAATTGCGATTCGCCAACTTTATTAATTATTATCATATATGCAAGCGCTAAGTTTATTTATTATTAAATATGTTATTATGATTTTATTGTGATGTTAAATTATATTGGCTTTATAACACTGTCTTGTCAACTTGTAAACTTGTATTAAGATCAACAGGTAGCAACTGGAAAGTCAACGCGTCTACATATTGTGAGTAATTATAAAATTATTATTAATGTGTTGTTAAATTGTTAAACCAGATCAAACAGCTTCATTGGGTTTTTCTTTATAATTATTATGTATATTATAGTATTGTTGTCAATCCTTTGGGTTATTCATATTATTTTTCTCAAATTTTTATTTATTTGGAAAACAAGTTTTATTTAACAATATAGGCTTAGTTAAACCTATTTGAATTGAGTAAATAATGTCTGATTATTTAACAAAATAAAAATCCTGAAATTTATATTTGAATGGATATTTAATGTTAGTACCTATAGATAAATTAAAAATAAATATTTAAATAAAATATATAATTAAAAATTGGTATTGAACATTATTGTTAAAGTTATTTTATTTAAAGTTAAGATTTGATATTCTACTAAAAATTGTTCAAATTTGCTAACTAAAAAAAAAATTTATTGTTATAACCTAAAATTTAAAAAATATAGTTGTATAATATTTTTCTTATTATTAAAAACGGTTTTATAATGGAAAATTTGGGAGTAATTTGCGAAATATTTCTACCCTATTAAAATTGTTTTAATATATATACTTAAAAACGTACTAACATTTTAGCAGGATATTATTATCGACTAGGTATGTGGATCACTGACGTACATTACCCTGTCCCCCCCCCCCAACATTTTGACTTTCGAAATTTTTTTCGTGCCAATAATTAATACTCAATTCCTGCTAATTCCTGACTAAGTTTTCATAATTCCTGCTCTAACAGTTTTCCCTTAAAATCTAATTTTGTAATTCTGTAGTAATGTTATTAAATTTTATTAACTTTTTGCAATTTTTTACTCAATTCCAGCCGATTCCTGAGCAGACGGAAAAAAAAATGTTGGTATGGTAAATGGTTAAAAACATAATAGTTGATAATACCATAGTTAATTGGTTATAACTTTGCTTGTTTGGTGAAAAATACTATGTAGTTTAAGTTGTTAATAACGTATAGTTAAATTGTCCAAATAAATATGTACAGTGTACACTAAATATTTCCGAAAGTTATATCAACCATTTTAGTATGTTTTAGATTCTGAGTGAAACGATGAATGTATTTATTTTACAATGATGTGTGTTTTATTTTTTATTTTTGTATTTTTAGATTCTGAGTGAAACGATGAATGTATTGATTTTACAATGTGTTTTTTTTTTTTGTGTCTGTCATCACGTTTTAGGACAGTAAAAGTGCTTAAATCTTTTCTGATAGGAAAGTGAATCTAGTTGGTACTTTGGTGGGTCAAAAGTAAAAATTTCCCAGTATTTTCAAAAGCGCAGTGAAAAACAAAAGAAAAATTAAGGAAAAACGGGAAACGGGAAACTTTATTTGAATTATACCAAATCGAATAAATTGAATTTTATTTAAAATATTTAATCTATTAAATAATGAAATATTAATATTTTATAAAATAAAAAAAACTAAATCACCCGCATTTTTATTTATTTCACTTTTTATATTTATTTTACTTAATAATTTTTTCAGATTATTTCCTTATATTTTTTCATCATCAAGACATATAATTTTTTCAATTACTTTAGCATTACCATTCTGATTATTCTATATTATTTTTTAACATGCAAAAACACAAAAAATATAATTGCACATTTAATTCCACTTAATACACCAATTTATTTAGCACCATTAATAACAATTATTGAAACAATAAGAATTATTATTCGCCCTTTATCTCTATCAATTCGATTAACTGCAAATCTAATTGCAGGTCATTTACTTATAACTTTATTAAACTTTAATTCACTTATAATTATTATTATCTTAATTCAAATATTCATAATAATTTTTGAATTATGTGTAGCATTAATTCAAAGATATGTATTCTCAATTCTTTCATCTTTATACTCTAGACTCTAGATTATTCTCTAGAGTCTAGAGAATAATGATAAAAATTAATCAACCTTATTTTATTTTAAACTTAAGTCCATTACCAATCTTAATAGCTATAAATACTTTTAATTTAATAATTTCAAATATTATAATTATAAACTTTAAATTTAATTTAATATCATTAATAAATATAATTTTAATTATTAGTATTTCAATATTATGATGACGAGATATTATCCGAGAAAGAACATTTCAAGGTAATCATAATTTTTATATTATAAACTTAATTAAATTTAGAATAATCTTATTTATTATTTCTGAAATATTTTTATTTATCTCATTTTTTTGAAATTTCCTTCATAATTCTTTAGCACCATCAATTGAATTAGGATTAAATTGACCTCCTAAAAACATTAATTTTTTTAATCCATTATTAATTCCATTATTAAATACAATCATTTTATTAACATCAAGATTTACTGTTACATTAACTCATCTTTATTTATTAAATAATTCAAAAAAAAAAAAAAAAAACAATTATTTTTATAAATTTAACAATTATTTTAAGTATTTATTTTTTAATACTTCAAATATTAGAATATAATCAAGCAACATTTACATTTTCAGATTCAATTTTCGGATCATCATTTTATATAGCAACAGGATTCCATGGTTTACATGTGATAATTGGAAGAATTTTTTTAATAATTAATTTATTACGAATAGTAAAACTACATTTTTCATTTATTCATCATATTAGATTTGAATTAGCTGCATGATATTGACATTTCATTGATATTATTTGATTAATTTTATATATAACTTTTTACTGATGAAATAATTAATTTTATTAATATAAATAGTATATTTGATTTCCAATCAAAAAGTTTAATTTTTAAATAAAATAATTATACTAAATTTAATTTCAATATTAACAGTATTTATTATTATAATAATATTATTTTTAATTAGAATTTTTATTAACATAAAAATAAAATAATTATAATAAATCAGCACCATTTGAATGTGGATTTGATCCATTTAATAAATCACGAATTCCATTTTCTTTAAATTTTTATTTAATTGCAATTATTTTTTTAATTTTTGATATTGAAATTTCAATTATTTTACCAATAATTTTAAATTTTAAAATTTCTAATATAATATACTTTAATATTATATTAATAATATTTTTTATATTTATAATTATGACTATTTTTTATGAATGAAAATTTGGATCATTAAATTGAAAAATCTAAAGGATAATTGTTAAAATCTATAACATTTAATTTGCTTTTAAAAATTATTATATAATTTATCTTAAATAAGAAGTAAAACTTTACATATTAATTTCGACTTAATAATAGATCATTAAAATCCTTATTTATTAATTGAAACCAAAAAGAGGTTTATTACTGTTAATAATAATATTGAAAAAAATTAAAATTAAAAAGATTTAAAAAAAAAAGAAGCATGCTTCTTTTAAAAGCATGTTAAATGTTTAATCTTTAATTTATTTATTAGTTTAATTTAAAACATTATATTTACAATATAAAAATAATCTTTTATTATAAATAATTATTTTTAAAATGTATTTAAAAACTAACTAAAAAAACAAACAAATTTAAAAAAAAATATGCAAAGGTACCTTACACCAAATTTTTTAAAAAAATAAATCAAAAATTAACCTTTATTAAAAATAGCAAAAATTTATACATTAGAATTTTATCTTTATTTAAAAATTTACATCAAAAATAAAAAAATATTTTTATAAATTAATTTTAAAATTTATTTTAAAACTAACTAAAAAAACAAACAAATTTAAAAAAAATATTTAAAAAAATTAATTACCTTTATATCTTCTATATAATGCTCTTAAACAATATAATGCTCTTTAATAATTAAACAATAAAATAATTAAAAATCATAAAAAAAATAATAAAATATAAACTTTATAACTATTTAAAAAATACTCTGTCTAAAATCAATTATTTAAAAAAAAAAAAAAATTAAACCTCTATTTAAATTATATTCAATCCAACCAATTTCATAAACCTTTAAAGTAAAAAACCCTAAAGAAAGACAATTATTTAAAAAAAAATTTACCTTAAAAAATAATAAATTTCATATTAATCTAAAAAAAAAATGTTAAATAAAGAAATTATATAACTTATAGAAAACAAAAAATTATTAAGTTCAAAAAAAAATAAAATTCTAAAAAATAAAATTTATACTCTCAAAATTTTAAATTTAAATTCTAATAAAATTAAATCAAATTTATAAAATATTAATCATATAAAAAAAGAACCAAAAAATAATATAATAAAACTAATAAATATTATACTAATAATTAAAATTTTTCTTTCAAATTTAATAATTATTAAATAATTAAATATAGAAAAATGTATTAGGTATTATTAAATAATAAATTACACGAATTGAATAAAAAAAAGTTAAAAAAAAAAAAAAATTAAATCTATTATTAAAAAATATTCAAAAATTAAATCTTTAGAATAAAAACTACAAAAAAAATTAAAACCACATAATGATATTAAATCAAATATAAAAATTAAACCACAAAAAGGTAGATAATCAATCAATCCTCCTATTTTACGAATATCTTGAATATTGTTTATATTAAGAATTAAAATTAAAGATTTAAACAAAGCATGTATTAATAAATAAAAAAAACATATATCAATTTTACCTAAACATAAAATTATAAATATAAATCTTATTTGTCTCAAAGTAGAAAAAGCAATAATTTTTTTTAAATCAAACTCAAAAATTGCATTTAAACCTGATA
The DNA here is from genome assembly GCA_949089665.1 of Macrosiphum euphorbiae. Classification (NCBI taxonomy): domain Eukaryota; kingdom Metazoa; phylum Arthropoda; class Insecta; order Hemiptera; family Aphididae; genus Macrosiphum; species Macrosiphum euphorbiae. The sequence goes on along the minus strand of CARXXK010000003.1, from coordinate 73,399,205 downwards.
TTAATATAGTTAAACAAGAAATAATTATTAAATAATTTAAAAAAGAAAATTTTAAAAAAATCTCATTAAAACGAATTATTAAATAAATACCAGCAGTTACTAAAGTAGAAGAATGAACTAAAGAAGAAACAGGAGTAGGAGCTGCTATAGCTAAAGGTAATCAAGAAGAAAAAGGAATTTGAGCTCTTTTAGTTAAAGAAGCAAATATAATTATTAAACTAATAAAAAATAAATAATTTAAATTTCTATAATAATTAATTAAAATAAAATTTCAAGAACCAAAATTTAATATTCAAATCATAGGTTTAATTATAAATAAATCACCTAAACGATTTAAAATAACAGTAACTAATCCAGAACTATAAGATTTTTTATTTTGATAAAAAACAATTAAACAAAAAGATACTATCCCTAAACCATTTCAACCTAATAAAATTCTAATTAAATTAGGACTAATAATTAAAAAAGATATAAATATAATAAAAAAATGTATTAATATTAAAAATCGATTCTTATTAAAATCATAATTTATATATTCTATTCTATATAATAAAATTATTGAAGAAATCAAAAAAACAAAAGAAATAAATATTAAAGATATTCAATCTAATAAAATAACATATAAAACTATGCAAGAATTAAAAAAAAATATATATATATTCAATAAAGTAAAATTTATCAAAGTAAATTAATAATAAACCTAAAATAAAAAAAATAATAAAAGATATAAAAAAAAAAAGTTGGAAGTTTTAAAATAGTTAATTCGTAAATAATTGTGTGGTGGATGATATCTCTCGGGATATCGTTCAGCATAAAGTGCCGCTGTGTTACGCGAATTTTGATGACATTCTCCAAAAATTAATACCATATCGGTTTTTTCGGAATAGTTTGCCATTGTACAGAAAATAATGTGTCACACGCGACTTACGAAAAACGTTTGACTATTCACAATCAATTTTAGAATGCTATCAAAATATCTTATTCACACAGGTTAATAGTATAACTTTCATTATAATACTATTAAAAACAAATTAAGATAATAGTAGTAGATAATTTAGTAGTTTTAATAAAAATAAATTGTTATAATAATACCTATAAATACCTATAAATTAAGATAGACCGTTGAAAAATGCAATATTTACAAATTAACTATTTTAAAACTTCCGACCGTCATAAACATGGCAATTTTAAAGATATCAACAAACTGTAAAGATCAAAGTTGTTCAGAAAAAATAAAGAAATCGAAATCCGGTCTCCAAAATAGTGGTTGCTATTTAAGAAATTTTTATTTTACTGCGCATGCGCTGATAAAAAAAAATTAAAAATTTGAATTCATTAAAAAAATATGCATTTATAAGTCCTAAATGCAGTATAAAAACCCCGATTCAAATTCAATGTCACACGATCGAAATATTTCCTGTTACCTTTAAAATTGAACACACGGTATTATTACAGTTGATTACGTACTTAAACGAAAATGTATACTAATTAACTCCTTGAACAACAAAATAAAGTATATTATATAAAATCACTTCATTAATTTAACAAGGTTAATAAAACGTTGCATGTTACGTGTATTAGCTGAAACTACAATTTATTTTATTGATAAAAATTAAAAACCCTTTACATGACAAACCCTTTTATTGATAAAACGATGTTTTGCGTCTCTAGACATTTTTTTGTACCACTCCCGATTCATATGTGCAGTGATTTTCGAGTTCTTTATATTAATATACATTATTGTAACAATATTTAAGTATACATCTGTATAATATTGGACGGCTGAAATTCAATCAACAAGTATTTTGTTAGTAGACCAACATAGAAACCGGAAATAAACAATGCGTAAATGACAAAAATCTATTTGGTATTAATCACTCTATATACACCATTGAACTGTTCAACTGCTTTTCAACGTTTTTTCTATAGTTGATTATACAATTTATTTGCATAATGTTGTACCGTGCCACGCGATGGAAGCTTTCCAGCCAGGACCTTCAGGCCTTCAAACAAGGCATGGTTTCATTATCAAGACGTCGGACCTTCACAAAACGACCAGTAAAGGTGGATTTTCCAGTACCAATTGTTGATCAAAGGGAGATGGCGTTTCGCTATTTCACTCAAATAGCTACAATTGATCTTAAAAGAAAGAATAAACGGGGATATCACCTTAAGAACCAGAAGAACAATACATTTTTAGCCTGGTTAGGTATGCGGGCTATTGATTCATCTGCTTCCGTAGTGTCTGGAGTCAGTACCTCGGCTGGAATCAATGCCTCGACTGGAGTCTGCAGTGCCTCGACTGGAGTCTGTACCATGACAAAATATGCAACTCCAAATAAGTTGTTAGTGGTCAGTAATGAAAACGTGTCAAAAATAAACGAAAGGATGAAAATACTAGAGACTACTGGAGATTTTCAACTGTGTACGTCTTTGCAGTCGAACAATTTTCAACCGATGACGAAAATGATTAGCATAGAGTATGATCCAATCGTGGAAGTGACGAAACCGACACGCAAAGGTCTTATTAAAAAGGTACTTGTGGTGCGCAAGAATTTTACGACTTATTATTGAGACCACCAACAGTATCATAACTTATAAGGTGTCTAATACGTACGAAATTATGATAATATCATTATGAACCGATCAATACATAATGAGTCTATAATTTAATTATTTTACAATTTTAAGAACTAATATTATTCTGATAACGTAGAAAAACAGATGTAAAATTAAATTCAATATTATACCTGTATTATTAGGTGGATTCTATTGATCTTATTGTGGCAATGATGAAAGGTTTGTCATTAGATGATAAACGAAAAATGAATGAAACCGAAATGGAACATTTTGTGAGTATTAAAATAAGTTCAAACAACCATAATATACCACCGAAGCTGTACAAACATAATATACATACCTATTTTTGTATATAATCTACACAAATTGGCATTACACGGTTATATTTCAATTATTATGAACACTCCGGCCTTTTGAACACAAATTTACGTATTATTTTAAATTTAACTTTGATTATAAAATAATATACTTTCTATTATTAATATTGAAATATACCGCTTGCTGATTGTAGTGTATATTAATTATAATTAATATTGACAATATAATATTTTTGTTGTAATTAGGAGAAATTCCAAGCATATAAACCATACGCACGGCCATACGCGAAAAGACAAAAGGTATCAAGGTATCCTATTTAGAAATTGTGTCAATAATTGTATTATTGTTATTAATTTGTTAGAGTGTTTTTAAAACATTTATTTAATTGTTGTATGTAACCTATATATTTGTTTAATTATAAATTATAATAAATTGTTCACTTGATTTGTATTCATTATCTTGTAATTTCATAAAAACAAAATAAGATAATATTAATATTAATTGGGTGAAACTATGTAAGTATGAAGGTAATTAATAAACCATTTTTAATTTTCATGTTTCGACGTCCAATACAGTATTTTAAAAATTTACAATGAAGCTTAATTTTTGAGTTATAGTTGAAAAACCAAAAAATGGTAATTACTAATTAATGTATTTATTATAAATAATATTTATTCAGCTTATAAGTCGAATTAATCACACCATCATTTTAATATCTAGAAACGTATAGGTTCAACATTTTTTCACTTAAATTTAGAAAATTGAATTAATTAATTTTTTAACTAGATACAACTTTTATTTTATTTATCTCCATCTAGATAGTTATTCTAAGAACTATCTCTTATATGTTAATATAGAGATATTTTTAAACGCATGTCTATATTACACACAAGTTGCCACTTAAAATGGATAGGTACAGTAATTTCGACGCATGACAATAAATGGGACGCTTATCTACGATATTTTGAAGCGTATAAATTTGACGACACTTTCATTTCGACTTATTATGTTTTTTTAAAAACATTATCATTAACAATTTACAATGAAAATTGCTATTATAGGTACCCTAAGTTAAGAAATATACAAAATTCAGTGAGTTAATTATATACTTGGACTTATAAGATTTATGAAGACCGAAAAGTAGAGAAAAAATATAATGAAAATCAAGACAAAATGTTATCACCAATTTTATAACTTGGACCAGAATTTTGGATAAAATAGGCTGACAATTAGCTTCAATATTTTGAATAGATTGATGTCTGTTTAAATAATTCAACAATATTTTACCATGAATAGAAAATACCATTAGAAATATCTGGTGACATTTTCAACCATTTACGGTTATTCGTTTTTGAAATAAGTACAACAAAATATGAAAATCTATTTTGTATAAAATTCTATTTTTTCTAATTTTTGTTTTGTTTTTCCCAATTTGTAAGGCTTATATTATAAGGAATATTTTACGCATGACCCTCTAAAATAGTAAGTACCAACTAGATTCACTTTTATCAGAACGGATAATTAATAAATAAATTTGTTCATTTTAACCACTCCAAAAGGTGATGACAGATCAAAAAAGGTGCTCTGCTGTACAGTAGGTTACAAGTGGGTCACTGTATAATAGATAGTATTAAATTTGAATTTAATGATATAATATCATTGTATAAGAATAACGATTCTGAGCGGAGACGGTATGTCAGTCTAGGTATAAGACATATTATATACATTATCTATCGTATTAAAAAAAAATTTACCTGAAATAGGTACCTATAATAAATTCCAAATTAATCATATCACAATATCCATTAGGTACTTATAATGCGTTATACGTCAACAACAAACCCTAATAATATCATAGTCGTTTCAAGTACCCACGAATAATATTACACAACCACAACATAATAACTAAAATAGTTATTCTAGGTTTTTTTATATAATTTTGTCCAGAGTTGTGGTAAGAGGGTGACACTGATAATAATTTGAGCACTCTTGTTTTAGTGGTAATAAGGTCCGCGGGGGGACGTTTATTCGTGACACAGGAAAAAAAACACAAGTACGTATCCACATGAAAATTTGAGGAGATGTTATAGTCTTACGTGGTAGTTTTTCGAAGGTCAGCGAACGAGAGAGCAAGCTGCCGGCGGCAGGTACTCGTCTTGCGACTTGCCTTTGTGGCGTGGTGAGAGAGTTGGCGATGTCGCGTTCGTAGCCCGTTGTGGCGGTTGTCAAAAGCGCAGACCGCTCGCTGCGGTACCTGTACTTTGTACTGGTTGCCGCTGCGTGCCGTGTCACCTACTATGTTGTTGTGCAGTTTTACTTAACTAACTATTATATCATTTGAAATTACTATTATTCATATAATTACTTAAATAATTTAAAAAATTGTCTAATATTATACTATCTTTAGTATTGCTTTTTTAATTTTATATTTTGTACCCACTAAATGTTTGCTATTTGTATAATATTTATAAATAAATGATTCAATTTACTATCATACATTGTTATTTAGTATTATTATTTACACAAACTAATATTATATTCAACATGAATTAGTTTTATTATATGTGTACATAATGCCGGGTCCACACAGAGACGACACAGAAACAAAACAAAAACAAAACACAAACCCTTCTTTTTGAAGTTTGAAAAAAATAAAACACAAACAAAACATGTGTCCATACTGAGTTGAGTAAAAATTAAACAAAACATGAACAAAATTCAAACATTTGTTTGTGTTTTGTTTTTGTTTTCAACTATCCATACAGAAATATAAACTCATCGTTTTATTTCGTTCATTCGTGGTCATTCAGTCTGTCTTCAGAGTTCAAGCTGTCTAAACTCTTCGTAGGTACTTATAAGTTTTTTAATTTTTTTTACTGTGAATGAAAATGTGGAAATTGAAAAGAGATATTGAAGACGATGAAGATTTACTAATGTTGGGTGCTGGGTATATTTACCTACAGTTACAAAGACAAAAAAAAATAATAAGATTAAAAGACGTTTTTGGGTAAGACCAACTTTATAAAAAAGAAATTTGTTTGGTGTCGATGAACTTCTAAAGAATTTACAAGATGATGATATTGGTTTGAATGGAGAATTGCGATCTAGCATTAAAAACTTTTTAAGAATGTCAACTGAAGATTTCGAAAACCTAATATGTCTCATCGGTCCAGCAGTCCACAAACAAAATACTAATTGGAGAACTGCTATTAGTGTGACTGAGCGTTTAGCTTTGACTTTAAGGTTCTTGGCAACGGGATACTCTTACCATAGCATGATGTATTAATTTAAAATATCTATTCAGGCAATATCACTTATAGTTCCGAAAGTGTGTGAAGCAATAGTCAATGCTCTTTCGGAGTATATTAAGGTAAGCACATACATAAATAAATTATTAAAATAAATCTATTATAAGTGTTTTTTTTTTTTTACAAATAAATATCTGTATTTGTTGTAATTTAAGTAGGTAGGTACTGAAAAATATTTAATATGAGAATAATAAAAAATTATCTTAAAAAGAGTCTAATTATTTTCAAAATTGTATGATGTATAGAAAATACTAATATAAACATTCAGTGAAATTTTCAAGTATCCACAGTCATTCGTTTTTTAATTACAACAAAATAAGAAAATCGAGTGAATATCAAATGTTGTAAAAATATGAATTATAAAAAAAAATATTATAATATAAATATTTTAACATTAAATGCTTATAAAAAAAACAATGGATATGGATTTTTAATTTTTTTTCATCTGCCTTTGAAACAATATACTAGGAGACTTATATTAAATTTTCAAGCTTTTTTAACAAACAAATAAAATTTTATTGATATTTATAGAAAAAAAAAACTGAAAAAAATGGAAACTGAAAATTTCGGCAAAGAGCTCAAAATAAGTCAAAATATTTGGAAAATGTTATGGTTTATAGAAAATGCTAATATAAACATTCAGTCGAAATTCCATGTACCTACGGTAATTTGTTTAAGAGTTATACCAAAAACCAAAATCGATTTTCTTCGAAAACAGATTTTGGGTAAAAATTCCCGTTTTTCCTTAATTTTTCTTTTGTTTTTCACTGCCCTTTTGAAAACTACTGGGAAATTTTTACTTTTGACCCACCAAAGTACCAACTAGATTCACTTTCCTATCAGAAAAGATTTAAGCATTTTTACTGTTCTAAAACGTGATGACAGACACAAAAAAATTAAAAAATACAAAAAAAAACACACATTATTATAAAATCAATACATTCATCGTTACACTCAGAATCTAAAATTCAACTTTTATTGCTAAGAATTGAAAATTTTAAACGAGGTTTCACGTAAGTAGTTTATTCTATAACCAAAAAATCTCAAAAAATATAAAAATACTGCTTTTTTTTAATTAGTTTATGTTCAATTTTGGACGAAATTAGATATAAATTTCCAAGAATGACGATTTTAGTTATTTTGTTGTAATTTTATAATATTAATTCAACTTACCGGCTACCACAATTAATAATAAGTAATAACAATATAAATATATTATACAATATCCCGACTGACAAACCGTCACTCCTCAGAATCATTTTTCGTATACAATGATATTATATTATCATTGAATTCAAACGTAATACCATCAATTATACATAGACCCACTTTTAATCTACTGTACAGTGTAAGTACAGCAGAGCGACATCCACTTACCTGCTTTTTTAATTTCACTTTTCTTTAAGTATACTTTTTACTTGTCGTAAATAAAATAAAATAAGTAACTATAAAATTGTGGATAACTGAATAGAATTTTATTAAAAAAAATTGAAAAAAAAAATGATACTTTTATAATGATATTCAAATAAAATAAAACTAAATCAAAAAATCGAAAATAAAAATTAGAAACTTTTACAAAATATAAAATATGTTGTTCAAAATATAAAACAAAACATATCAAAATGAATAATATTTTTTTGTTTCTATATCATTTATTAAAATGGATTTCCTCTTCCATTCCCCATAGTTCTACTTCTACAGTTGGATCGGTCAAATTTTGGACACTTGGAGGATTAGAGCAGGGAATTGTTGACGCAGATGAAGATTCATCGTGATAGTAGTTTCCGTTAGCCGCAGATGTCACAGTCTGAATACTAGAGGTCGAAGCTGCAGCAGATCCACCGATATAGTTGTTGTAGTTTGTAGGAACTTCGAATGTTTGTGGCGGAAAATCATACTTTCCCAACTCGCCGTCGTATAAAAGATTATTAATTAAATGTTGAATTGTGCATTGTGCATAATGCGTACGAAGACCGCGTACTTTGCGTGCCACTACATCACCAAACGCGTCAAAATCATCAATTTGGCTGCGTTCTGTGCGACTTTCATTTATAGATTTCATCATTTCGAAAACCTCTTGAGTTCTATCTTCATTTTCATGAAATTTTGATGATCCAGGCGTCCGTTTTTTTTGCGATACTTTCAAATTTTTAGGGGTTGTCATTTGAGATAATTTTACAGAGTTCGAAACATTACTTTCGGCACTTTGTACATCGTTTATAGTATTTTTCATTTATTTCATGTTCCTTAAAAACATGATCATCAACTGCTACAGATTTTGTGCTACGAATTTCAATGTTATCCTCACATTCTTCGTCACTTGAACTGTCACTTATCTACATAAAAAATATTAAATTTAATTTCTATTTGAGATTCATGATATTGTAATTATTTGTAAATATATTTATGCAATAGCATAAAACCACGAACTCGCTCTTCTGTATATAGTAGATACGTGTCGAGTGGAACTCGGTCATATGGTATCTATAGGTCACTATAATGTATGTGCTGTGTTGGAAAGTACTTGCATTACTAGTAAAGAAGGTATTTGAGGTACCTATTTAAGTATCTGGATTTAAAATCAAATACTAATTTTAAATAAATTTTCTTTTTACTTCGTAATTTTAGATTCTGAACGGAGTTATAAAAAGAGTCAGGAAAAACCCAAAAAAGTTATGAAAACCAAATCGATTTTTTTTTTTTATTATCTTATATTTTATTATCTTTTATTATTTTATAATCGTTTGAAATTATAAATTATTTACAATACCCAATACGTATTTATAAAACTCTTACAATTTACAGTATTTACAACATAAACTTAATTACTAGTAATGTAAATGTAATATAATTAATATAATATCCTAGGCTGATAAATCATATCCGTTCAGAATCGGGTTTGAAATCGAATTAAGTGAAAAAAAAAAAAATAAAAGTGACTTACTCTGCAATGACGACATATACAGTATGTCCCAAAAGTCCCGTATCACCCTTAATATCTCCATTTAAAATCACTATATTTAAACGCGGTTTTTTTTACAGTACTAAGTATGAAAATTCTGATTGAATGGCATAAAATTCATTAATTTTTTTCTTTAAATTCAAAAATTTTCAAAAAAATTTTTTACGCATTTAATAATTTAAAATTTTTAAGATAGCCATTTTGTTGAGCATATTTTTTAAAACAGTTCAAAAAAAAAAATACTAAAATTAAATAAAAATTGACCAAGTTAGAGCAAGTTATGTTTTTGAATAATTGTAGTAAAAAAATAAATTAGGAATGTAAAAGTATTGTCGTGTGCTGAAATAAGATAAATATAGATATATAATAAGATATTTCATTATTGAAATGTGAAACAATAATTTATTTTTTTACTACAATTATTCAAAAACATAACTTGCTCTAACTTGGTCAATTTTTATTTAATTTTAGTATTTTTTTTTTTTTGAACTGTTTTAAAAAATATGCTCAAGAAAATGGCTATCTTAAAAATTTTAAATTATTAAATGCGTAAAAAATTTTTTTGAAAATTTTTGAATTTAAAGAAAAAAACAAATGAATTTTATGCCATTCAATCAGAATTTTTATACTTAGTACTGTAAAAAAAACCGCGTTTAAATATAGTGATTTTACATGGAGATATGGAGATATACATTTTACATGGAGATTTTACATGGAGATATACATGGTGATACGGGACTTTTGGGACATACTATATAGTGGAGCGAGTTCACTGTTTTTGTAGGTTTCTGTACTTATAGCCATGGTATTATTTTATACTTTCAGATACCATCAAATGAAGACGAGTGGAAAAAAGTTGCTTGTGACTATGATAAAATATGGAATTTTCCCCATTGCGTGGGTGCAATGGATGGAAAACTTGGGAAACTTTTAAAAATACTATCAAAAAATGAATAATCCTTTCTTCAACATCTTTGTCAAATAATACAAATTGGTAATTGTTAGCAAATTTTGAAATGTGATCGGGTAAAATTATTTCTTTCTTCAAAATTTGATCTTATGTGTTACCAATTAAGCTTTTATTAATCCTACTTAAAGTTGTCTTGGTGGAAGCGTATGTAAGAATATTAGTGACGTGTTCAATTATCAATGGACTTTTTGAAATAAAGGGCAAATTTCTTGACTAACAATTTGAGTAGGTCATTTGGGCGATGAACGTTTGGTCACATTTACCCAAAATGACCCAAAATCCAACACGTTTGGGTACAAATAGACACAACGTTTGGACACATAAAATAAAAGGTATTTTATATTTTTACCTGGTAAATCAGAGAACGTTTGGGTACACATATACAAGACACGTTTGGGTACACGCCATAAACACGTAATCTACTTTATCACCTAACCATTAATATTATCGCGACTAAGAATTTTTATGTAATACATATATTTGTTATTGGCTATAATCTTTATAACTCCTGCATCAATATAATATTATCTTAATATATATAAATCTCGTGTCACAATGTTTGTCCTCAATGGACTCCTAAACCACTTAACCGATTTTGATAAAATTTTTTACACCGCGTGTAATTTGGTCCAACTTAAAAGATAGGCTAATTTAAAAAGGGAGAGGACCAACCCCGGGAGGTGCTCAAATGGGAATTTTGAGATTTCCGATGGAAATTTTTGATTATAAATGGTTGCCATGGGTTTTTAAGCTATTGCAATAATAAAAATAATAAAAAAAAAAAAACTATTTGCTTTACTTTTTAAATATAAATTGTAATATAATATCTAACTATAAAAATTTGAAATGAAAATCTCTGTACTACTTATCTCTGGAGCTTCTTATCAGATCTTCTTTATTTTTTTTTAAATGAAAGAGTATTTCATGGATAAGGTTTATATGAAAAAAAAAAATGTTAGGAAAATCCACCAGTGTATTATATTATATCGGTTGCTATTGGTTAATCGGGCATGTTTTTGATTTGTATCATTATTTTTTGTCAATAGGTATACATATATCATATATATATAATAAATACAAAAAGATCCAATAAGTAGTTCCAGAGTCTGTATAGTTATAGTCCGTGTATTTATATAGTTATGTATATATATATATAAGTTAATGTTTGTGGGTAGATTAGACGTCTGGGAAGAAGATAGGTTAATTTACTAAGGGTTAAATTTGTTTTTTTTTCATCGGGTTTTAGTACGGTTAGGTTAGGATAGGATTTTGTATAAAATGATTATAATAATCCACCTTAGGCGAAATGAAGTAAAAACGATAAACTTGGTATAACTTTGATACTTTAGAGTTAAATCATACACTTACGTACAAACAGCACAGGGTACGCGATCTATCGCAGGTAGATTACTGCTGCGAATCAGAATTTTTATTCGGGGCAACGGAAAAGTTAAGATTAATTTTGAACACCGCATACACCGAATATTAAATAACGAATTGAACAAACTTTGAGACATATAGAATTGATACATTTAACGGGGCAACGAAGTGCACGGGATCAGCTAGTATTATATATATATCTTTACAAATTTCTTTATTCACTCAGTGTGACAGTGTCTCAACTCTCAGTTGTATCTTCAAAGTCATAGTGAACAGTACGAAATAATGGATAGTCGTATTACTGAAGTTTTTGAAACCCGTCGTATTAAAACGTGTGTGATTATAGGTCGTTTTAAGTTCAGCGAATTTAGAATAAATAAGGACAGCAAAATTTTTCGGTGTACTAATCGTAACTGTAATATAACAGAAAAAATATCTCAAAATTTAAAAAATGTAATTTCGATTCATGGATACCACAATCATGAAGCTCTTCAAGAAGGAGCTCTTACAAAACAAAAAGTAATGTCAGTATCAAAAAGGAAGGCAACTACAGATTTGAATGCGAAACCAGATAAAGTTGGTTATATTTAAAAAAAATACAGTGAGTTTAAAGTTGACAATGATATAAGGAATTATCTACATGACATCGGTCCACTTTTTGTAGGAAAAACAAAATAAATATAATTAAGTAAATAAATAAAATAAGATTTTAATAGTATTTTTATAATAAAAACCAAATATTTTAATATAATATGACAAAATTAAATAATTTAAATATTAATAACAATAAAGATAATAATAACAATTTTTGGGAGACTATAAGAGCTAACCTCCTCGTGGTGTCTCCTGGATAACGCTAATAGGCTCCAAAAAATAAAATGTAAAATAAATATATAAAGATAAATAAATAAATAAAATAAGATTTTAAAAGTATTTTGTAATGAATGACCAAATATGTTAATATAATATGACAAAATGAAATTATTAAAATATGAAAAATGTTTACCTAAACGTAGTATTAATTTTAAAATATTATGTGCCCAAACGTTGTATTGAAATTTGGGGTCTGAAAAAAAGTGTACCTAAACGTGTGTTCCAAATCGTTTTCACAAATCGTTGTGTGTCCAAACGTTTTACGGCCGGTCATTTTGTAAAACCATTTCATAGGTATAAATTAGGGATTGCAATTGCCAAGAAAAAGGAAATTACCGCAACTGTGCCTAGGTACCGCATCTGTACCGACCGCATCTGTGCCGACACAAAATATACATTTTGTAATATTAGACATATGATTAATTAGTCATCATATTATTGATACATAAGGCACGTAAAATATTATTGGTGCTTACACATTTTTCTTAACTGTGTTCAGGATTAAATTTTTCCTCTGGCCGCTATTTATTGAGCCTTGCTAAAAACATGACTAGCCACTAGGTACCTATCTGTTTTAGAATATCACATTATTTTTTGTTATAAGTTCATTATTTATATCTAAATATGAGGTAATATCTTAATACTAAATGGACTTATTAATAATAACAAAAATAAATAATAGATAGTAAAAATATACACAGAAGGAATTTAGAGAAAAAAATCCCTGTAGGTACTGTATGTACGCTCAAACGTAAATTACGCCCAACGAAGAGAACAACTTTTTTCTGACTTAATTTTCTTTAAAGTAAATAATAATAATAATAAATAAATTTACACTTTCAGCTTTCACACCAATAAGTACAACAGTGTTAAAATAGATGTCGAGGAATTCGAGATCATTCAGTTTTTAGATATTTACTATAATATAATACCATTTTAGAAATTGAAAAATTATGGGTTCAAATTAGATTACAATTGTTACTACTTGTTTAGTGTGGGTAAAATATACAATCGCCCAGGAAAAATCCATTAAATTAAAGTGTATGTGTTTTTAAAAATTTGTCAAGGAGAAGGCAAAATATTTTCCTTTTTACATTTTTAGTCTCACTATCCTATTAGTTATAAGGTATATTAATTGTTACATGTTTTCATAGACAAGGAATGTAAAAATACACCAGAAGTATCAATGACATTAAATAATATTTCTAATTTTGTAAAAAATCTTATTCAAATTATAAACAAACTACTATTAAAGATTATTTTTCAAACAAATCGTAAACATATACTATACAAGTATATTCTGTACATTTATTAAAATTTATATAAATACTTTGTAATCTTAAATAACAGTAAAAAATGTGTTTAATAAATCAATTTTTCAAAAAAATTTTTTTTTTTATGATCCGGATAAAACGAAGTTCGGTTATAACGATCAGATTCCCTAGGTCCCTAGAAGATCGTTATAAGCGAATTTGACTGTATTTATGAATTATACGTAGATAGTTAGTTAAAACGTCTTAATCTTACAAAATTAATTTAAATTAATTGTTATGTAATTTTAAATAATCAAATACATTTTTTTTTATAAATACTATTTTATCGTTAATTTTGTAATTTTATTTAGCTTATAAAATTAAATATTTCTAGCTTATGCAGTCATTGATCAGATAAACTTGAAAAGTTTAAACTATTGTAGGTATGCCATCTATGAACATTTAATTTTATTATCAAAAAATGTATCTCATAATCTATAAAATCAACGTTCTTAGTTCTGGCGTTCATAATTGAGTGTAATAAAAATCACACTGTCAAAAAAAAATGTTTTTATTTTTAATTCAAAAAAAGTTTATTTTGCGATATTTTATATTACAAAGGTGATTGAGGTTGGGATTACGATGCACTTTGCATTGTTTTCCAAATCTAGCTACGTGATACTCATTTTATAACATACCTAGATTGCATTTTTGGAATTTTAAGTTCATTTTTTGGATTTAAAGATTTTTGGAGTATTTTGAAGTACTCTATCTATACTCAATGGTATTACACAATTGTGTACAAAACAATGTGAACCAACTACAACAATCTACTAGACCATTAGTACTAAGAACGCATACTGTGGTACTCCGCGCCGCCACCGCCGAGACACGGGAACGATAATGTAGCCAGTGACGACCACGACGCAGAGAACGGCATGGGATCCTGGTACCGTAAACGCGGTTTTCGTCGATCCGCGGTCACTTGACTTCGCGGTCCCTTTGTGAAAAATTATGAAATCCGAAATCCTACGTATTACAATTATTGTGTACAAAACAATGTAAGCCAACTACAACAATCTACTAGACCATTAGTACTAGGAACGCATACTGTGGTACTCCGCGCCGCCATCGCCGAGACACGCGAACGATAATGTAGCCAGTGACGACCACGACGTAGAGAACGGCAGCAATCTCTGCATGAGATCCTGGTACCGTAAACGCGGTTTTCGTCGATCCGCGGCCACTTGACTCCGCGGTCCCTTTGTCGCTTTACCGCCCGTCTCGATCGCCATTCACTGCCACTGTTCAACCGAGCGCCCACGTCGACCACGACCACGAATAATATACAATATTTAGTATATTATCCGTGGACCTCGACCGCCTTCGGGCACACTGGTGCCGTAACGCCATAAAGACGTGTTTAATTCCCGGGGGGGGCAACGGCCCCTTTGGCACCCCCTGCGGACTCCTATGTATACCATACCATATACTGTGGCATACGGGCATATTGTAATAATAATAATAATTAAAAATTACTAATAACCAATAAGTAATATTATGATATTATTTAATTTTATTGATATAGATACAAATCAAAAACGTACAACTCTCAAGAACATATTGTAAAATATTTTTGGCATAAATAGGTTATTTTGAAATTAAAACTAATCGGGTTATGCTCATATATATTTATATTTTAAATGTTTATATTAATTATAAACAGTCAATATTGTCAGTTTTCGTTGTCGGCTCACTCCGCACCCAAGATTTACATTACCGTGTTTCAGTTTTTATGTAACTATGATGTGATTATCAGTGTCCAGTGAAGTACGTTTATTTTTATTTTATTTTATTACACTATTAAAGAATATAACAAATAATAATATTATTATTATAATAATAATAAATATTATTAATATTATTAATATTATTATTATTTCTATAATATAATATATTATAGAATTTTTAATTTTTACTTCTCTCAATACCTACACTCAGTCTACACTATTTGGTGACTTGGTCTGTGTAATTTGTATAATACGTATCTGTGTTAATAAATCAAAAGATTGTATTTGTTTCGGCATTTTCAATTTTGTATGCATTTCGTACGTACTACATAATTCTATTAATTCAGTACCTCTGTATAGAAGAGATGTACAGCAGCATGCGATTTCATAACATTTTATATTGCTGTTATTTTTTCCATCTTCACGTTTTTATCGGTGAAACCACAAGTCACAACCAGATTTTGAATTCTGGTAAATTCTGCATAAAATAATGTAATAGTGCATTGTGTTAATTTAAACAAACAAATATTTCAAAATGATAAAAACTTTGTAATAATAATAGGGCCTCTATTATAGGTATAGGTTACATAAATAATATATACCTATAGGTAGGTAGTATGGTGTTAATATTTATGATGCATAAACAATATGTGGGGCATCTAACTTTGTTTTCGTATAATTGGGTAGGTATATATAAAACGCGTATGTATTATTATATGTGTAAATTAAATGCATTTGGTACGCGTACAAGGTAGGTACGTTTTAAAGTTTATATTTATTATACATTATATGACCTTCGTTTTTAACTATAATATATATTCGTTTTTCTCGTCAAATTAAACGATTTTCATAAGTATACGTAGCCATCGTATTATATTCATATTATATTTCATTACACTAACCAATACTGCATTGATTATAAATAACAGTATTTATATTAATTTCCATGAATGCTAAATGCTAATCAGAACTATTGCAGCATAAATCATGCCTATCTACCTATATTGAGTATTCACTCGTATATTATACAGTCCTGTAAGAGATACTTTATAAAAAGGTACAGTACGATTGAGAAAGATGTACATTTTGAAAACACGATTGAGAACGATTGTGGCAGATCAAAGAAACAATATTTTGTACCTTATAATCAAACGATTATAAACGATTTTTAGAGCGACTACGTTGCCGTTCAGTGCCGTCCCGAAATTAAACTTCGTATAAATTATGTTTGATACTTAAAAAATAGTTAACCTATGGATTTCTATATAATATTGTAAGTACAGGGGCTTTGGATTCTAATGACCCTCACGGCCTTGCAAAACCTGGAAACGAGCCTGTTGTCGTTTATCTTAATGTTTTTGGAGGGCCATATTAGGAATCTGAAAATTTTCCTCGGTCCATTAAAATTCTCAGTACATATTTTCAACATATAGTTGGACAATAGGTATTATTTTAAAATTGGATGTAATGAGAACATTATTTTTTATTTATTATTTTTTATTGTTTTTAAACATTAAAAACATAATTAATATTACAAACATTTGAAAAATTTAAAATAAAAATTAATTATAAATACAGTAAAATAGAAATTTGTTTAGTGAGAAAAATGACAAATATTGCTCTCAACTAACTATTTAACATTTGAACAATTTCACCCAATGACCCAGTTAAAGTTTAGATAAGATAAGCTTTGGGACCAATTTATCAACAGTGTCGGTGAATCGTATACGGTAACGTCCCGAAATTCATGACAGCGTCCTGGTGTCCCCGTAAGAGATCCAATATCGTTAAAATGTAACGTATTATGAAATTCTCGTCCCGTATGTCCCGTAAAAATAAAATACATTATTGTTTAATATTTGTATAAATTATATTCAAAATATGTTTTCAAATGTCAAGACAAAAATATTTTTAGCCACTGATTAACTGATAACATATTAACATCAATTTTTCCGGACTATGCGTTCCTAACTCTTACCGTTCGGTAAACAATTTGGAATCTGGTTCCAAACATCAATACCCAAAGTATTTATCATTTTTTTGTTTGAAATAGTTTTCAAGTTTTAAAGACTGAGGTAAAGGCCTACCATTAAGTTTTAAAATTATATTTTAATTGTTTTCCTAAGCATATTGTTATTTATTACAAACATGTTAAGAAAGTTCCTTAACTCTTGAGTCTTAACTATAACTCAATCATTTACCAAATAAAATATTTATGATCATTTTAATCTTTAAATTATCTGTATAAGTTTATACAATTGTAATTTTAAATTTATTATTTTATTATTTTTATTTAACTAGTTATTTTTTCTTACATTGTGAAATGTTTTGTACCATATTTTTATATGGTTTCTTAAAAAGCTAATTTTCACAAAATAAACTGTATAAAACTTATCAGGCTCTAACATACTGGGATGGTAGGTACAAAACGGCCAACGTTTCAACCCCCCCCCCCCCCCACAACCATAATTTAATTGTTCATAGTTTTGTCCCATATTTTTTATTTTGAAATCTGGCATCCCTAATGAATCGGTGAAAACCAATAATATTTAACAGAAAAAATAATGAACAACAATAACACAGAATATAGATTATAGAATGTTGTCGTAATATGTGTTTTTATTTTTTGTCTGCAGGCCGGAGAAAATTTGTTCGAGGGCCGCCATTTGGTGACCCATTTGTTATATTATAACATGTTTTGTATAGTGTTACCAGCTACTATAATAAAGAATCAGAAGTACAGTAGAAACCGTTTATAATGACACCGGTTGTAATGACCTACTGGGCGTAATGACCTAAGATTCCAAGTCCCGGCAAAACTCCTATATTGTATGTACTAAATTGTATCGATTATAATTACGTCTGTATTATAGTGACTATACGGATGTTATGACGGTTATTTTAGGTTATATTTCAAAAATATTTTATCTATAATGACTTAACTTAATCGAAAGTACTATTAAAATACCGTTAATACCGAACATTTCATGTACCTAAGTTTCTTATGAATAAACACATTGATGAATATTTTTTACACAACTTTTTCTTTTAGTTTCAAATATTGATTATATACAAAATCTATACAAGGTGCTTATTATTGAGTATTTGCTATAAAACTTATAATGTTCTATCAAATCATATAGGTATTTATAATAAGCACAAGACCCTGTTGAAATAACAGTAAGGAAATTTTGTAAATCAGATTATTTTTAAAAAAATTTAGACAATACAATCTCATTAGAACATTTTAAATAAATATAGTATATGGATTGTGTTGATACATACATTGTTTTAATATTTATTGATTTAATACTCTAAAAATATTAAAAAAAAATTAAACAGTGACTAAATGTGTTTTAAGTAAAATACAATAAAATGAAATACCCAATTAAAACATTGTAAAAAATATATAATCAATTTTTTTGTTAATATGTTTTTTTTAAAAAAGCTATAATAACAATGAAAAAAAATCTTCTTACGCAGATATAGGTGTAATATAATAATTTGATCCTTCGAATATATTAAATAACATAGTTACAATATATAAATCAATTGACGTATCTCGTCAGACATAATCTGACACTGACTTTCTAAAATAAGTAATTAAAAACAATAATTAAAATAAAACTGAACTAGTAGGTACGCAATCAAAATTAATAACTAAAATATTAATTTTCCATTAAAAATTACTTTAAGTAAGTAAATATACAGATCGTTACCAAATTGTTCACCACCATTAATTATTAATATTAATTTTCTAATACGATATTAACATGGGTTAAATCATTATATTTACAGTTTTTAATCATTTTGACAAAAAAAGAGGGAAAAAGTAATTTTATTTAAAAACATTATTTGTGATTACTTAAAAAATTTTAAATTTTATAATATGCAAAAATTTAGATTACTTTTAAGCTATTACCTATTTGTACAATAAAACATTTTACAAAACTGCACATTTGTTTATAGTATATTATCTGTGCTTTATACTACTTTAATCCAGTTTTTCCTATATTCTTTTGTTATTATTTTTAATTAGATAAACACAATTACTTCTATTAGTACTAATACTAATTCTAAATATTTAGTATTCGTTAAATTAGTTCAGAAATATTTTAAATATATAATGATATTAATTTGTTGATCTACTTTATCCATTTTCAACAATAATTAATATGGCTTCCAAACGACTCGATGACATTATACAAGCGGCGGTTGATGCTAAATTGCCGTATGACGTAGTTACGGAATAGTTGAACTTTCCGCTCAATAACAGCTTCCACAAAGTACTTCGGTATTATTAGCATTATCTGTTTCATTTGATGTTAACATAGACGCAGGCTAAAACAAAGTATTGTATACTGTATTAACTTGAAATAAAAATCTGGATTAAATACAGTATTTGTTAAATTTTCATTTTATTTGCCCTATTTGATAAAAGAGTACTTTTAATTTAAATCATAATATGATAACTAAAAATAATCATAACAGAGATTATATTTTATTTTAATAATTATGTATTAAATATTTTATATAATCTACTTTAAGAGGATGTGAAACCCACATGTGTTGCCTCTGTCTTACTAACATAATATAACAAGGCATATTTTATATAAATTTTATAATGCTCATAACTTGCTTCAAAGTTAAAATATCAAAAAAACCTTACAAATTCGCTTTATAATATTCTGACTTTTAACTTTGATAGTAGTTCAATTCACTGTAATATTAAATAGGTACAACAGGTTACTACAATAGATTCTTTTGAACGTTAAATTTCCTATTGTGTGTGAGACAACATAAAAACAACACTTGTGGGTATAACATCCTCTTAATACCATTAAATTGTGTTTCAATATAATTGTTTTAAAATATTTTAATAACTATAAATATAAACATGGAAATAGATAAATTAAAGGATTATTTTAGATAATACCTAAAGAAATTGTAATGTTTTAAATAAACAAACTTACATTTAATGTTTTTTTACTACCAACATCTAAACCAAAAATAAATAAAATGTTAGTACTAAATAGTAAATATGTTCACCTAACTTAATAGAGATAACCATCAATAATGTAAACCTAATCATACCATAAGACTTTTAATGATCGCTAATTGGATGTCTTTATAAATTTAATCTCCGTTTATAAATGTTACGACCAACCTGCAGATGTGTTTCCGATCAATTATCAACTGCATCTAAAACTAGAACTAAAAAAAAAAAAAAATTGATTTGAATATACAAGTAAATATTAATCAAAGATTGAAATAAATACATACGGTCACAAGATATCTTAGGAACAACAATATCAAAATTTATTTGTAACTTATTTCACAATGTGTCAACAAAAAGTTCTTCAGTAGGAGTGTTGTCAAGATATTCAACTAAATTTGACACCATCAAAAGACGTACATAACCCTGGCCCCCCTCATTGAACTTTTTACAAAAAAAACTAAATATCAAATTAGCACTCCTGTTCGAACTTGCCGCCGTTTTTTGCACAACTTTGGCAACTGGTTTATACCGATTGATGCCGTTTTATACCTGATTGCTATTCTGCACGTCGTATTATATTGTTGCCGCGCCATCCGACGTAAGTGTGTTTTCGACGCCGTTTTATCGTCTTCGACGTCGTTGCAATTACCGTCCATCTTCCGTCCATCGTGCGACTGCTAGTCGTTGTCGCGTGTTCACCGCCGATATTTGAGCCCGGTATTGCCTCGTGTTTTGATCTCCATAGACGTCTAATTCCGACAAAGCTGGGCAAGTTAGTCATTTTTTTCAACTAGTTGAAGTTAAGTTACTTTAATAAAAAAACTAACTAAGTTAGAATATAAGTTAGTTTCTTAAACTGTCCAAATTTCTAACTTAGTTAGTTAGAAGTTAGTTTGATGAAAATAGTAACTTAAGTTAGACTAGAAGTTAGAAGTTAGTTTTTTTTTATAGATTAAAAAACTTTTTTGTTCAAATGTAAATAATAAGTTATCTAACTTGGATTATTCATGAAAACTGAAAAAATGTAAATGTGTAATACTTGTCCGGTTCTCAGTCGTCATTTGATTGTGTGCGCGATTCTAGAATAATCACACGTCGCGACAGTAAATATTACTGATATTGTGATAATATATTATATTTAACTATATAATATATTAATACAGTAAACGCCGCTTATAAGACTCACTTTGGGACCAGCACAAAGTGAGTCTTATAACCGAATGAATCTTATAGGCGAAGTGGAAAAAAAAAATTAATTACGTATTTATAAATTTTATTTTATAACATATTTTGCTTTGATTTTAATACTTTAACACATATTACATATTAAATACTTGAGTATTGAATAAATTTAATAATCCTGATAAAAAAAAAAACTACAACTATAATAGGTAAATATCTATATATATAAAAATAAGTGTACATTTTGAATAAATCTTATAGCTCAAGATCCACCGAACCGATTTCGATAAAAATTTCAGGGAATATTAAGATTGATATGTAGATGGTTTCTGTGAAGTTTATACGCTGTGCGATAAATGGTTCCGGAGTTATGGCCTCATAAGTGCACACCTGGCGACATGACCAAAAACAACAACAAAATGTATGAAAAATGAAAAAAACGTCTGTTGACATGACAACAACAATTCTATTTTCTAGATAAATATTAATTGGTTTGAGATTAAACGAGATTGATTTTTATTCAATTTCAATTGTATTGATTTAGGCGTTAAAAAATGCCACGACCAAAACGACAAAATATGTAGATGGTTTCTGTGAAGTTTGTACAATGTACGATGAGTGGTTGTGGTCTCTTAAGTGCACAACTTTTGACATGGCCAAAAAAAAAATAAAAATAATAATGTATTATATTTTGGTTGCTATTGGTTAATCGGGCATGTTTGTTGATTTGTATTATTATTTTTCGTAAATATATACATATATAATATATAATTGAATGTTTATGTGTAGATTAGACCTTTGGGTAGAAGATTGGCTAATTTAAAAAATTAAGTTTTTCTTATTCATCATTATTACGGTTATGTTAGGATTTTATATAATCGATTATATTAATCCACCATAGATAGAATACGACAAACTTGGTATAACTTTAATACTTTAGAGTTAAATCATACACTTACGTACACACAGCACGGGGTCCGCGATCTATCGCAGGTAGATTACTGTTGCGAATCAGAATTTTTAATCGGGGCAACGGAAAAGTTAAGATTAATTTTGAAACCATACACTAAATATTAAATAACAAATTGAACAAAGTTTGAGTCACATAGACTAGAGTTGGTACACTTAATGGGCAACGAAGTACACGGGTTCAGCTAGTTACATATAAAAATATTATAAAAATTATACATTAATAAAAAATTATAAAGGATGTATGTACATATTATAATGTATTTATTATTTATTTTTATTATTTTATTATTTATTTTTATTATTTTATTATTTATTTTTATTATACGTTATAACTTATAAGGTACCACCAGAAACTAGAAATAATCAACACGAATATTGTTTAATTTTTCAATACCAATTTATTTCTAAATTATAACCAAAAAAGTTTATTTTCTACTATTTATTTTACGAAATTTGAGTCTTATAACCGAAGTGTTGAGTCTTATAACCGATTTTTTTTTAATGTATTTTGATTCGTCCGGACCGTTCCGTAAATGGGTAAACCACCGATAACACTACCAAGAAAATTCGGCACCGGGTCTAGTGTCTAATATCTACACTCGGTTTAAGCCACCCGTATAGATACTATATTACTATTTATATCTACTTTATACAGATTACGCGTTTTTATAAATACTAATAATTAATATATTCTATGAGCCTATAATCTATATAGGCATACATATATACATATCAGTTGTCATTAGACTGTTGAGCTGTATGGTCGTGCTGTACTTTACTCTGTGCGTTATCTTTTTCTAATTTATCAACTTCACTCTTTGTAATATTTAAATTGTTTCTAATTATTTTCATCATGACTGGAGTTGTTTGTAATATTTGTAATATTCAATTCGCAGAACTGGATATTCCTATCAAATGCGATAGTTGTACTCTATCTGCTCATTCTAAATGTACGGGACTCTCTGCAACTGAAGTTAAGTGTCTTTCTTTAAAAAATAGGTCTCTTAAATATTTTTGTGATAGCTGTGATCAAGGTCTTAAAGAATTACCGGAATTGAAGCTGTTGATAAAAAAATTACTAGTTGAAGTGGAAAATTTGAAAAATATGAATTTTAATTCTGATTCCGGTTATACGTCATCTGTGCATTTTTCTAATGAATTTATTTTTAATGAAATTAATGAGCGTAATCGCTGCGCTAATAATTTATTATTCTATAATATTGAAGAATGTGATTCTAACCGGTTGGATGATCGTATTTCATTTGACCTGGTACAAATAAATAACGTCATTAAAACTATTTTGGTTGAAACATCTATTATTCCTAAGAAAGTTATTCGTATCGGTCGTTCGCAAGCGGGAAAATCACGTCCAATTAAAGTCATCTTTGATTCTAAGTCTGATGTATTTGACATTATTAAGAATAAACGCAAGTTATCACAATGCAATTCATCACTTTCATCGATTAATATAAGTACTGATCGGACCCTGTATCAAAGAGAGACTATGAAGAAATTACGCGAGGAATTAAATCAACGAACTTCAAAAGGTGAAATGGATTTAACGATCAAGTTCGTTAATGGTGTCCCAAATATTGTTAAAAAATCGGAAGTCATCTCTACTCATTCTCAACCTCAACAATCTCAAAATTTTTTAAAATAAATGTTATATATCAAAATGTAAGAGGTCTCAGGACGAAACTTCAATTTTTTCGTAATTCTGTTAATAATTTAAACTGTGATTTATTATTTTTATCCGAAACTTGGTTAAATGATACTATTAACGATGTAGAACTTGGTATTGTTAATTTTAATATTTTTAGAGCTGATAGAATTGGTACTCATGTTTGTAGAGGAGGTGGTGTGTTGTTGGCCATCAGAGATAATTTGGAATGCAGGCGTATTGTAATTGATGATATTGGCGGTATTGATCAGGTATTTGTATTAGTTAATTATAATAATGTTAAATTATTGCTAGGCTGTGTTTATATTCCTCCCAATACCCATAAAGATATATATATTAAACATTGTGATTTAGTGGAAAATATTATTCTTGTTCATTCAATAGTTAATATACTCATTGTTGGTGATTATAATGTTTCTGGCTTCTCTTGTACTGATTATACCCAAATTAATGATCCCAATTCGAATGTTATAATTAGTTCATTTATTAATTATTTGAATTTAAAACAAGTTAATAGTATCCTTAATGACCGGTTTGATATCTTAGATTTAATTATGACTAATAATTGCGTAGATTGCATACGTCTAGGTAGTTCACTCACACCGTTAATTGATTCTTATCACCCACCATTGGATTTTATTTTATCCATTTCTACACCTGAATTTCTTTCCGAAACATCATGTCCAGTTGTTTTTAATTTTAATGCATGTAATTATAATGATGTTAATCTGTTTCTCAATAGCATTGATATAATGTCTAATTTGATAAATCTTAATGTCGATTTAGCGGTTCTTAAACTAAATGAAATTATATCCCATTCGTTTGATATGTTTGTTCCTAAAATTAAATTAAATCATTATGATACGCATAGTTTATATCGGTCCAATCCTATTTTGAGAAATTTAATTAAACAAAAAAAACAGGCTCATAAAAAATATAAAATTACTAATTCACATTCAGATTACATATTTTTTTCTAACTTACGTAGTAATTGTAAAAAATTGTCTTCTCGAATTCAAGCAAATCATTTGTTAAAAATTGAAAATAATATTAATATCAACCCGAAGTCGTTTTGGAATTATATTAAATCTTTGA
Organism: Macrosiphum euphorbiae; assembly: GCA_949089665.1. Lineage (NCBI taxonomy): Eukaryota > Metazoa > Arthropoda > Insecta > Hemiptera > Aphididae > Macrosiphum > Macrosiphum euphorbiae. The sequence goes on along the minus strand of CARXXK010000003.1, from coordinate 73,373,842 downwards.
GATCTAATCGTTCTAATATTCCTCTTTCAGTATTTTTGGACAATATTTCTGCGAATAATATGGATGATACCATTAGGTTGTTTGCCAAATATTTTTCATCAGTATACACAACTAACACAACTAATAATATAGACGATTATAATAATGATTTATTTTATAATCAGTTTCATAATTTTAATTTAAATTCATTTATTATTTATGAATACGAAATTATAGATTTTATTGGTTCACTTAATGACAAGGCAAGTATTGGGCCCGATGGAATTCCTACAATTTTTTTGAAAATGTGTTGTAAAACTCTAGTTAAACCTTTACATCATTTATTTAATTTGTCTCTATCCAGTGGAATATTTCCTCTTTGTTGGAAAAAATCTTTCATTTCTCCCATATATAAATCAGGTGATAAACAAAATGTGAAAAATTATAGGCCAGTTTCGAAAATGTCAATTTTGCCAAAAATGTTTGAAGCTATTATCTCAAAAAAATTATCAAATTTATTGTGTAATAATATAAGCTTTTCTCAACATGGATTTGTACCAAAACATTCGATTCAAACTAATTTATTATTATATCATAATTATCTTGTAAAAGCTCTTGATCAAGGCTCCCAAGTAGATACTATTTATACGGACTTTCAAAAGGCGTTTGATAAGGTGAATCATAATTTACTATATCATAAATTAAAAAATATTGGTATAGGTGGGAACATTTTACAATGGTTATTTTCGTATCTTTCTGATCGTACTCAAGTAGTTAAAATTATGTCTTATGTTTCTGATGATTATCCTGTCTTATCAGGTGTTCCTCAGGGCAGCCATTTAGGTCCTTTACTATTTTTAATTTTTATTAATGATCTCCCACTAGTCCTTGATTGTTCTATAAACATTTTATTATTTGCGGATGATGCGAAGATTTTCTGTACAATAAATTCTTTAAGTGATGCTGAATCTCTTCAGTATAATCTTAATAAATTTCAATTATGGAGTAAATTAAATTTATTACCGTTAAATATTGATAAATGTCATACGATAACATTTACACGTAAAAAAAATCCCATCTTGTTTAACTATAATATTGAAATGTTTTCTCTCACTAGAGTAAATGTAATCAAAGAACTTGGTATTTATTTTGAAAGTGATCTTTCTTTTAAAACGAACCATAAAATGATAATTAATAAATCGTTTAAGATGTTAGGCTTTATTAATAGAAATACTAAAGATTTCAAAAATCCGTTATGCTTAAAAACCTTGTATACATCTTTAGTTAGATCCAATCTTGATTTTGGCTCCGTAATCTGGTCATGCAAATACTTGACATATATAAATGATTTAGACAATGTACAATATAAATTTTTAAAAAGGATTTCATACTTATCGAATATTCCATTATCTAGGGACTCTCTCCATCTAACTCAAGATTATATTGGCCTTGTTTCTCTTTCACTTAGACGGAAATTAACTGATATTATGTTTGTCTATGATCTTATTAATTACAATATCATGTGTCCCGAATTGTTGTCTGAAATCAGTTTTCGAATTCCACATCTAATTACACGTAGTTCAGATTTATTTTTAGTTCCTCATTATAAAACGAATAGTGGTACCAATTCTTTTTTCTCTCGAGCTTTAATTTTAGCTAATAAAATTTGTATACATTTAGATATATTTTTTCTCTCACGCAATTGTTTTAAATCCAAATCTATGTTATTATTAAAAAATATTGATTGATTAATATAAAAAAAAAAAAAAATGTTTATAATGTAATTATAATTTTATATTTTTATTACTTTTAATTCAGAATTAATTTTATATTATTTTTATCTGTATTTGTTAGGTGTTACTACACTTACTTAGTTTTTAGTTTTTATCTAATATGTTTCCTTTATATAATTTGTAAAAGGGTATATACCCGTTGATATACAACATAAATAAATAAATAAATAAATATAGGTATAGTAATTATGTCATGATAAAGGAACAGCTTTTGAAATTTTGGAAATGAAAAAAAAGTAATAATAATGTAATAACTAACTAGTTAATTTTTTTTCTAACGAGTTAGATTAGGATTATCTTACGCATTAAATTCAACTCGTTAAGTTTGAAAGTTATTGTGTATTAAATCTAACTAGTTTAACTTTCTAACTAGTTAGTGCCCAGCTTTGAATTCCGACGGACCAATTCGTACCGCGACCGGCATCGCGTATACGTGTCGCCGTCGATATTATTATTGTGTGCGACGTTCTTTTCCGTGCCGTGATTACGTCATTTGTACATTACGTAATCCGGTCGCTCGCCATCGTCCGGACTCCGGAGCCGCCGCCCACCGTTCACCTGCGTGTCGTCGCATCATCGCTGCAGCTGTTGCAGCCGCCACCCCCCCCCCCCCACAACGGCGCATGTGCCGACCGGTAATGTTATCGTATTATCATAGTCATTATTGCACAGATTATTATTGTTGTTTATTGTGTTGAGCTCGTGAAAAGACGTTTTCCCGGCCAACAAATCGCACATTTGTCGTGCTACAACTTATTTTATTATTGTCTATTACTTGCATATTGTTTATTACTTTAACCTGTCATTAACCCATCCCAAACTCCGTGAACACCGAACAATTCATATTTTTAGTTACTTGGCCAAATGCCAGTTAATAGCCGGTAACGAACAACGCCATTAGCATACATTTGCACGACATTTTTTTACGAGTTATTTTTATAAAAAGCTATGGAGGGCTGGCGTAAAGTTACCCTAGCCCCCCACAAGTGAAATAATCACTTTTTTACAATTTTTTTTTACCAAACATTAGCACGTCATTAGCATGCATTTGCACGACTATCGCAGAACCCGAAACTGTACGATTTTAAACTTTCACGCTTTAACCCTGTCTACTTTTGTTTTCCCCCCTCATATATGAAATAAGCCTTTTTCAATGTTTTTTTTTTTTTTTTAATACATACGGTATTTGTTATAGGACTATTTCTAATATTGTCTCTTCAAAAACTCATAAGTAAAATGGACGCATAGAGTGGCAGGAGATATTAGAACAGAGTTTTTAGAATATTTTTCCAGTATGCAGTTCCATGGCAATCGGAAGTAGCCTAGAGTTTTTTTTATAACAATTTTATTATTGTTTTTATTTCCTCTGGAAGACATAACATATTACATTATAACATTTAAATGTTTTAATAATTTGTATTGAATAATAATATAATTTTAAAAAAGTTTGTCTTTCATTATGTAAAAATGCTAATTTTTTTACTAGGTTGAGTATAATTTATTTTGGTGGTAATATTGCTACTATTAGTTTATTATAATATTATATTGCGTTTTTTTTAGTTATAATAAATTATATATATTGGGGTTCTTGGGAAATTATGATTTTAATGTCGATAGTATTATGAAGTACAAATTAAAATACAATTTTGATTGGATACAAAATGATGTACTTTTTTTTTATATATTTTACTTATAAAATAAATAAGCAGACACCATAATATAAATAGCCCAGATCTATATGAGTGTATTTGAATCTGTATTGTGAACATTTACGTGTTCAACTACGTTATCGCATCTAAATACAATAGGACAGATGGGTATTATTTTTTTTATAGGAAGGTAGCCGGTAGGACAGTCTGGTACCCAAGGCTGGGCAAGTTAATGATTTTTTTTAACTCAGTTAAGTTAAATTAATATGCACCAATAACAAAAAGTTAAAAGTTAATTTCATTTTAGGTTAACTCAGTTAAGTTAAAAGTTAATACGCATTTTTTTTTAACTTTTTATTAAGTTAAAAAAAAGTTAATTTTTTTTTTACGTATATTTTATTTTCTTAGAAACCCTGAAACCCAAAACTACTTTTTGGACTATGACTAGAACAAATTATACTCTATACAGTATATTATTGTACTTCATTGAAGTTTTCATTTCTAAAAGAAAGAACAGTAGTTAGGTACCATTAACTTATGCAAATGCCCTTATATTGATTTAAATTGTTGTATATGATGAGTAAGTATTTTTAATTATTATATTTTAATAAATTATAAACGTGCATACTGTTTGTGTAGTTCGTGTACAACCAAAAGTTCACAACTGAATAGTGATTACTAATAAAATTTCAGACCCACATCACATAAAATCATAATATCGATAGTTGGTTTTTGTTTATTTTTAGACTTGTTGGTTTTATATTTTTTTCCTTAAATGACGACTTCAGTCGTCGATAACAATTATATACCCATAAGGGTATAGCCATAAATCATAATGCCATATAGTCATAATGGGACTATATTATGTCTATACTTTTATTGTTACTTGATAAAATTTATTTATTTAATAATACAAACCTTTTATTACAGGGTGTTTCTTTAGATTACAGAGTGATTGGAAAAATATAAAATTTTTAAAAATTAACTTAACTTATTCCGTAAAATGAAAATAAACTCGTTAATTTCACGTTAATTAAAAAATAAATTTAATAAGTTAATAGTTAAGTTAATGAATATCCAAAAGTAACTAGTTAAGTTAAAAAGTTAAGATAAAATTAACTTTTTAACTCGTTAATGCCCAGGCTTTCTGGTACCTATTCCAGACAGTCCAAACTAAAAACTTCAATGATTATGTATGTCACTAGTGGCTAGTATGTGTTTGATTATATCTTAGTACCAAAAAACCTGATTTATAAAATAATGTGGCAAACGAAATTTTAGATAAAACGAAAAATGTCCAGGAAAAAATTATTTTAGCATATATTAATTACTAAATAAAAATAAAAAAATTTAATTAAAATTAGTTCGTAATTAATTATTAAACAATAATGTATTATAATTAAATAGTAATTTTTCAAATAATATGTTTTAATCGCTCTATATACTCAAATGTACTGTAATACATGTGATAATATTTTCTTATATACATAATTATAATAATAATAAATAATAAAATATTTTTTGTTCAATTTTTACATAGTAATTTAATACACAAGTTATTTTAAAATAATAGTTATGAATTATGATAATGATTGATGCATAATTAAGAATTATGTTTCGGTGTTCTTAAATAAAAATTATTTGAATAAACGTGCAGGTACTTATGTTATAGTAGTCCGTGGTTTGAATTTGTCATTTAAAAATTGCATTTCTGCAAACGCAAACCATTTTGAATGGTATATTTCATTCGTTCCAGCTCCAGAATAGCCACTATTTCCTTCGCGTTGCCCCTCTCTTCGATATGAAGCTAACAAACTATACATTTTTTTCCTGGTTTGATTGATATCTTCCCATCTCATTTGAAATTTCTTGCCAAAAATCATTTTTTTTTTTTTTGCCATTTTGTACATAGAATTGCACGGATCCCATAAAATAGGACGCGATTTATATAAACTGATCAATGTAATGTATTCAACATCGGAAAAATCCATGATTAAAAAATCGTATTTAAAATTTTCAATAAAAAAACTAGTAAAAAATATTTATTTGCATGCGAACGCGAGCGAATCGTTGTGACGGGCCGAATGTCGTTCAAACTGAATAGCATTTTATTTGATCTTACCGCCACCTGTTCGAACCTCTCCGAACGCGTACGAACCCGAACGAATGGTACAAATTACCATTCGTTCGAATTCGGCCTACCGTTCACACCTGTGTGTTCGGTACATTTTAGTATACCGAATTCGCGTTCGCTCGCTCGGCCTAATGTAAACGCACCTTGTTGGCCTCACACGCAACCTGTTGATTGTTGATAACGATGGGTACGCGCTCGCTGCACCAGACGATAGTGCTCGGTGTTCACCCAGTCCGTCCATCATCGTGTGATAGCCTATAATATTATCAACGTCATTGACGTGGTCTCTTCCGAGTTCCGCGATATCAAATTTAAAATGCATCGTACTCTTACCAGTGCTCACTTTCTCTGTTAATAATTTTTCTTCATGAGAAACGTTAAGCGGGAGCCTAACATTGAGTGCTCGTACTACTCGTCGTCGCCTTTTCGTCCGAGTGGCGCGCATTATTCGCCGTCGTAAAAGGATTCACCGTCGACGATACCATCACTGTGCAAGTATTTACGAGTGCGTGTTATTTTCACCGTCGTGTTTACTTAAGTTATTATAACGGCCTGTACGCGTTTATCCGTGCCATATTCGCCGCCGTGCTTCGGACTATCGTGACATTCGACGACGCTCGAATTCATCCCGTACGGTCATACGAGTGCTCGTTTCTTCTATCGTGCAAACATAATCGGCCGACTCTCACATAATATCCTCTGACGATAATGAATTCCACGCCGCATTACCTCCGATCATGTACCTCTAGTCGTCACTGCTTAGACATTAACCACCGACGGTTTATCATGTACAAGTTGCTGCATTGCCCATTTAATCACTTGCTCTTTTCTGTCTAAGGAGGACAAACACCAGGAACAAAGGTATTTCTACTAGAACATCATATTATTATTCAATAATTTATATTAAAATAAATAACTTCATTGTGAGCCCGACGTCGGGATTTTTATATATTTAATTAACAGTTTGATAATGACCACAGAACATGATATGAGTAATGAAGATTTAGAAATAAAGGTTGAAGAAAAACATACCGATGAAAAGTTATTGGTTATTGACAGTAAAAACAAACTTGATTCAATTGATGCGGGTGTAACTGAATGCTTGGATAAAGACGAGCCTGCTATGTCTGTTCCTAACGTTCAAAACAAAATTATGGAATCAATCAGTAAAATTGAAATTAATATTGACCAGGCTGACCAAATAGTTGACCAAAATATTACAGGTTTTAATTACAATATTTTATAACTATTGATCCATCAAATTAATTATTTTAAATAATTTAAAACTATATTATTTTTATAGACCAGCCAACAATGGATATTTTAACATCTATTAGAAACAATGATGCAAATGAACATAGTGGTAAAGATAAAATTATAAATGAAGAATGTCTAAATCAAAATAGTATGATATTAAATTCTGAAATACATCAAAAACATCAACCACAAAATTACTTGAGTGAAACACTTTTGAAAACAAGTTCTAGACCACAACTCCAAGCTGCAAAAAAAACAGAAAATCAAATCAGAGTAAATACATTCAAAACTAATATTATATTGATTGAGAGGAAGCTACAACCGTATTTGTTGTATCCGTCTTACAAATGAGTAACATAGTAGATTTAAGATCAACAGTTAAAGTTTAGCTTCGTTATTTTATAAATTAGAGTAAATCATCCTAATATGCAAGGCTGGGCATTAACAAGTTAAAAAGTTAAAGTTAATTTTATTTTAACTTTTTGACCTTACCAATTACTTTTGTTTTTTCATTAAGAGGGCTGCAGCAAGTTTTGTCAAAAATCAAAACTAATGTAGATTTGACCAATCTAAATATTAATCTTGTTTGTTATAATGTTTTTCAATATATTTAAATTCCGTATCATAAAATAAACCTTAAGGTTAAAAAAAAATTATTAATTTGCCTTGCTATTATGAAAATTAATAGTAAGAACGTTATTAGTGTTTGTATGTCAGTTTTTTAGAATAATTCAATTTTGTAGCAAGTTTTACGTAATCAATTAGCGCTATTTAACTTTTCTCATAACTTGCTTAAAAACTGAAGTATCATAAAATACTGACGCACAAATATAGATGACGTTCTTACCATTAGGTTTCATAATAGGTTTATTCACTCAAATTTTAAGCTAACGAAGAACTGCTAAACATGGAGATATCAAAAGCTGGTGTAACACCCCTCTTAATAGTTATTTTAAATTCATACAATTTAAAAACACTGTATTATGTTAGTATTTGATTTGGATTATAGGAAATAGCGAAAGAAATAATCAAACCTATTGATAGTATTGATGACAAAATTATAGATACAGTTGAGGAGTTGCAATTTCAAATGAAAAAAGTGTGCTACCAATGTAACAGGGTATTGAATAGTTATTTAAAATTATTTCTTGTACACATTATTTACCACATATCATTAAAATTATTAAATTTACAGATTCGTGTATGTAAATTTACTGTAAATGGCCATAAGTCTATATTTTTGTGCCAAGAAAAGTGTGTGGAAAATTACTGTAAGAAAAATAGTCGTTGCCACTTTGAAAAAAAATGCCAGTGTTGTCAATCAGTAATTTTAGAAATCAAAGATAAGAGTTACTATTGGCAAACAAAACATTTTTGTTCAGTAAATTGCTTAAGTAAGTAGTGTTTATATATGATTTATAGAAAAATGGTTGATTGTAATTTAAATATTTAATATTGTATTATGATGTATGTTATATTATTTAGGAGACTATCAAAAAACAGTTTTTGATTCACATTGTAAAAACTGTAAAAATGTTATAACTTCAAATGTTGTACTACAACAATATTGTCGATATATTTCTGGTAAACTACTAGAGTTTTGCGGGGCTTATTGCACTGAAAGTTATGAAAATAGATTACGTTTATGCAGTTTTTGTCAAAAGGATTTAGTTGGCTGTGAATTTGAAGTAATAATTAAATAATATAAATTATTAATGTGTTATGGTTATAATATTCTTTAATATTTAATAAATATTTTGTAGGATTTCTGTTCATCATTTTGTCAAACTAAAGATTATGAATCAAGAAGGAAACACACTGAACCAGATAGTTCTATTGTAGATTATGGTTCAAATGAAAAAACTCAAGTCATTGGTAAGTCCACATTAAAACATGTACTAACTCATATTAGTTTATAAATTTTTGTACATTAATATATTTTACATAATTTAATACATATATAAATATTTGTTTACAGATATATGCAATGTGTGTTTCTGTAAATTAAATTCTTCACCCACAAATGAGTTTCAAATATTAAGTCATACAAATAGTTTGTTTAAGTTTTGTTCAAATGAATGTTTAAATAAATTCATTGTATCAAAAAAGACAACTGTTCCTTGTTCATTATGCAAAGTAAGTGTCTACTGCATGAACTATTTTCTGAAATTTTATTTTTCTTTGTTGCAATAAATATTATATATTTAGAATGAAATATAAAACTTTCTTAATGTAGTATTAGATTGTTCATGTTATGTAGTTCTACACATTTTGAGCGAATTCTGACTTAAATAATTATCATAGTAGTTTTTAATAGCGGTATAAATTGTAGGAATGAAATGAAGCCCTATTAGTTCAGGATATGTTATTTTCATTTTTCCGAAAGTTTGGGTTTTGGGATAAATCTGGTTTCTTCAAACGACTGATTCATATGTTAGGTTTATTATGGTAGTTTTTCATTGATAACATTTAATCACAATTATATGGTACAATTGTTTAATGTTTTAATTAGTTATTTCAAATTGTTGAACACAAAAATATTTTAAACATATGGACTGTTAACTTTCTTCTTTTTAAACAATTTTAATATTCTTTTATTATTCTTAACTTATTCTGATATATTATCCTCAGTATACAAAATGTAATAATTCAGAAACTATTCATTCAAATTTTATATAAATTTATAATTAAATTTTAAAAATGGAGTCAAGCATGTTTGTTGAATCACCAAGTGTATGCTATAAATAATAATACATTTGAATAACTATGTTCTTCTAGGTTAAAAAGTTCAACATTGATATGATTTCTACCAAAAATGTATCTTATAATAGTCCTACATATATATGTTCAACAAGTTGCATTGATCAACAAAAACAATTAGCATTATCAAAATTAAAAAAGTATTATAAATTTAATTTAATATTATTAATATATTATCATTGATTTATATTTTCCTAATGATTTATTCCTAGGGTTGTTTGTGATCACTGTGGGTTTTTATGTCCTGCATATTATAATACATTTCATATTGGAACAACCTACTACTTCTGTAGCCAAAAATGTTTAAATTCATTTCAACCCGAAAAAAACCGAAAATCCGAGCCAAAATCTAAATATGGTTTGTATAATTATATATTATGTATAAATAATATTATAATACTTAACTATCAATATTTAAATAATTATATATTTGTATATTATACATTATACAGGGTATAACTGAATAACAGGCAGATGTAATAATGTTTATTCTTTCCAGCTTAAAAAAATGTTATTTTTAATTTACCCGTATATATATATATATTATGATTCAATAATTGTTAATTATTAAAAAAAAAAAAAATAAATAATATAGTGTGTTTCAAATCAAATGTAAGTTGATCAAAGCGCATTTGGTGATGATTTCTACTCAAATCAATGTGTAAGTTAGGTGGAAAGATAAGAATATAATCATTTTAAAGTTTCCAACTTATTCACGCTCTATTATGAGTAACCGTGTCAAAAACTGCCTCTCGGAGCACTATGATCCAGTCGCATTTGATTTGAAACCCTCTATAATATTAAAACAACAATTATTACATTGTAGATATTTACATTTGTCAGCTTTTTTTGTTACCTTTTGCATATATATAAGAGCTAAAATAATCAAATACTCTAGTTTTTAATTTGATTTTAATATTACATTGTATGCAATTGTTACTAGGAAAAGAATCTTCAGCTTCACAAATATCTACTCCGCAGTCTGCACTTAAAGAATATAATAATGTTGATGTAAATGAAAATTATTAATATTATTCATATCTCTATATAAGTAGTTATTTATAAAAAATAAATTTGTCTGTACATATTGTGGTCTTCTAGAGTGATGGACTACATAATTCTCATCAAAAAACTTTGGAAGTGAAACAAACAGTTGGTAGAAAAACAAGTCACAAAAATGAGGTATCTAAAGTTGATAAAGAAGTACAAACAGGTAGGATTTAATTTTCTAAATTGTATATCAATAAATCAACATTTCAATTGATATTATGTGCGATTTATTTTTAGATCAAACTGTTAGTAAAGCGGGGATAATACCAATTCCAGTGCCAATATACATTCCAACCCCTATGCATATGTATGTATCGCCATATCCAGTACCAGTGCCATTCCCAATACCTTTACCGATTCCAAATGTTATTCCTACGCCTAAAAATACTACTAAAGCAATTTTGAAGGATATAAAGGTAATTTAAAATAAAAAATTTATCTCGTTGAGATTAAAGCTAAAAATCGATTAATATCGAAACAGGGAAGACCTTGGTTTTAGATTTTGAGATTTCAGATGAATTTATGAGTTTTTCAATAATATGTTTTTTTTCGATGTCTGAAGACATTTTACCGCAAAAAAAAAAAAATAATAAATATTTCATCTTAAATTATGAAGGTGGCTAATATACTCTATTCAGAATGAGAGCGGTACTGGGCGGTGACCGGTTTTCGCCCGGCAGTGGTCAGATACTTCTCCCAGCAAGTCAACCACCCAGTTCGGCATTCGGATGAAGCCCATGCGCACAAGTCGACTGCCCAGTTCAGCTCTTATTCAGAATAGAATATAGTATGATCTAGTATGATCTTTATAATTCTATTTCCAAAACCTCGTTAAATGCTCTAGATTTAATAAAATAATATTTGATTTACAGAAAATGAGAGAAGAAACGCCAGATGATCCATGGATCCAAGAGGCTGATGAGATGTCTACCATGACATCAAATGATCAAAGAAATCAAATTATTGATGTTGAAGCAAACTTAGTTTCTTCTACAATTATGACTCAAACACCTGATCTAATGGAGAGTAAGTTTCAAAACTAAAAGCTACTAAAAAAATTTTATTTTAAAGTAAAATATTTATACTTTTTAAAGATATATCCCAAAAAAATATGATATCTTCCCCTCAAGATATGTTATGTCGACCTCCAAGAAAACGTGCACCTCGTTCACAGTCTCAGCTTAACCCAAATTCAAATCGCTCTCGTATAACGGATTATCCTCAGGCACAATGCATCCCAGCAGGATTGATACAACAAGTTGTACAAAATCCTCTATACACCATTCCGATGTCTTTAGTTAAACCTGAAGCAAATATGTGTCTCAAGTATACATTAGGAGTTAATGCCTGGAGGCAGTGGGCTTGCACGAAAAGTATAGAATTCGAGAAAACATTATCTAGTTATGTGTGTGGAGTGAAAAAGACAAATATATTTAAGTTGGACCTCCTGCAGTTAACAGCTAATGAATTAAATTATTGTTTGTGCTTGTTTGTGAAAGATATACGCAAACCAAATGGAAGTGAATATGAGCCAGACACAATTTATTATCTGTGTTTAGGTGTTCAGCAATATTTATTCAAAAACGGACGAATAGATAATATATTTACTGATATGCCTTTTGAAAAATTTACTGATACTTTAAATGAAATAACTAAAAGGTTCACTGAACTCTATAATGATACAAGTAATACACTTTATTGTTTATTGAATATAATTTATGTGTTATAGTAACCATTTGATTATAGAGTATATTGTTACACGAGTTGAAGAAGAGTATCTTTGGGAGAGTAAACAGCTCGGGGCACATTCTCCTTACGTATTGTTATGCACATTGATATTTTTCAATACCAAATATTTTAATTTGACAGTAAGTATAGTATAGTAAGTATTATACAGTTTTCATTTTTGTTTATAATATTGTGTTTATTATTATTTAGAGTGTCGAAGAACATATTATGCAACTATCATTTTCACATATAATGAAGCATTGGAAAATAAATCCTAACGAGCCATCAACATTTGCAGTTATTCCACCTGGAACCTACAGAAACGTAATACTGCGTTATTATCCTTCACAGGCCATTGGTATGTACTAAATATTGTTCAATATTAACAACTCAAATAAAAGTATTCATTTTTTTTTATTGTTATAATATAGACTCACCGAATTCTCGAAAGAAAAAAGTGTACGAGCAGCATGAGAATGAAGACAATTCATTGAGATGTCCTGTAAAGCTGTATGAATTCTACTTATCAAAATGGTTATTATTTTATTTTCAATTTAACAAACATTTTGAATTTGTGTGTTTTATAAATATTTATATTCATAATTTATTTTTTATAGCCCAGAAAGTCTTAAAACAAGACATGATTTGTTTTATCTCACTCCTGAAAGATCTTGCGCACCCGATAGCCCTATATGGTATTCAACGTGTCCATTAAATAAAGAATCGCTTGAAAAAATTCTCAATCGAGTTAAAATGGTAAAAGAAATCAATGTAGCTTTGTTATCTTCATAGTTTAGTTGTTAAGTTTATAAATTATTGTTGAAGAAATGTTTTAAGTATTTTTAGTAAAATTTTAATTTTTAAAATACATTATAATTTTAAAATTTTTACCTAGTTTTTTAAGTTCATAATTTGAATACGAATCCATTTATGAAAATTTTATTTTGCATTTTTAGTTAATTTTAGAAGTCATAAATAAGTATACTTAATAAATAATAAATAATAATGGACATAATCAAACTTGACTTGTGCAATGGATGTTGTATTCCAATACCTACACAAAGTGAATGAACCAGATTGTGAAAAAAATTACATGATGTTAAATTGAAGTGACCACTTCAATGACAAATTGACAATTTTGTGAAATATTTTAGAATTTCACGAAGTGTAATATATTTATTTCCATTCCACAAAATGGTCATCTTTTCATGAAAAGTTCGATTTGATGAAGTGGTTACGACATATACATGGTGCAAACTGTGCAAACAAAAGCCGATGGATTTGTTTTTAGTGTGTACCCATACAATTCGCGACGTGTACAACAATTACTGTACAATTGATAAACGATTTACAATAATATAATTATAATTTATAATAATATCGGACAAGTTATTTTAGTTACATTTTGAGAAGGATTTAATAGTGATAAAATTAAGCGAATACTAGGGTAGTTATTATGATAAACGTATTAGGTTTATTACAAATTTGTTTAAGTTATAATATTTTTGTTGTTGTATGTCTAGCCGGGGACACTGGAATTTCACGTATTTAATTTATATATTTTGCAATGAAACAAATATTATAGGAATTATAACGGGAAAAATGAAAATATTATTATTATAATAAAATTAATTAATATATTTTATACATATTATAATATTTATTAAATGGTAAATAAATTGAACGTCTTAAAAATCGATCAAATTCATTAAAAATACAAACGTCGTTCGCGTCCAAGTTCTATTTGCAAAGAACCGAGTGACGTTCATGTATCGTTCACTATATATAGTGAACGTGCGTTCATGAACGACATTCTTTCCAAACACTGCATCTACTTACCCACTTTTTTTATTAAACATTTCATCAAAATATTCTTTTATTTTATACCTATTACTACTGTAAAAATTGAATAATTTTATAGAGCTTAATTTATTTGTTAAAGTTTAGTTGAATCTACTATTCTAATCCTATAAATAAATATTTGTACTTCCAATTGCTACATAGTGCATTTGATTCAAGAAAAAAATTTGGATTTTTAGAAGTCATGTAATGAATTAATTTAATTCAGTAATGATATTAATTATTAACTGTATCTTTTGCAAAAGTTAAAGTATACATTTTTTTTTTTTATTTTATATGAATAAATAAATGTAACTAGGGTAACTTTTATAGTTATTGGCAGGGGTATAGTTGAGATGGGGGTCGTTCTCCGACAAACATAAATTTGATACAGGATATAACCTCAAACATTACCAACATAATTTTTATTAAATTGACGTTAGGGAAATTTTGTATTAAAAAGTAAACGAATTTGTAATCTGAATCGTCGAAACTTAAAAGCTCATTTTTAAGAATAAAACCGCTTAAAAAGAAAATCTTTGAAATTAAGGCCATCTAAATCCAACAATATTATAATGCTCTATTGTTTTTTACTTCTGTCATTATTGTAGACTTTACAAACTTAAATTTTGTATTAGATATATCTTTATTATAAATAAAATGTAAATACCATGGCTAAATACATTTATAATATGAATAAAATGTAAATACCATGGCTCAATACATTCATAATATAAATAAAATTTAAATACATAATATATTATTATTTATTATTTTTGTTTGTGTATTAATGAACATCAGATGAGAAAACCACAGGGCTGGAAGTTGTTTAATATAATATTATTATATTTTATTATAAAATGTAGTTGTTCATCCAATTCCTCATTGAAATGCCACCATTTAAGTCTATCTGGTCTTTATTAATGTTTGTAATATTCTTTTAAATTTATTTTACTATTATTTATAGAACTATAATAATTGTTGAACCAACTAAATTTGATTGCATTTGTTTACAGTTATGCATTTATACTTCAATAGTTTAAAATATAAAGTGTATTGATTGTATTTGTTTAATTAATATAAAACGTTTAAATAATTATCTTCATCAAAAATATTTTTTTAGAACCAACCTATACTTAATAATAGGATTTTTTAAATGTGCACATCAACATTTTTTTATAAATAAGTGATTCAAAATTTAATTTTAATATTAACAATTATTTTAAAAAAATAGGAATATATTTATATAGCTTACCTTGTTTACTCTTTATTTTAGTTTATTAAATTAGTTTAATATGTATTTTGTGTTTAATACGTATGGATTAGTTAGCATCAATTGTATTCAGCTATATATAATATTCGAGATCTTGAAACTCTTGAAATCTAAAAACTCTACTAAAGTATTAATAATATAAATAGATTATATAACCATATGTATGTATGAATGGGCTAAGAGCCCAATAGTACAACACAATTTGTAGTAATAAATATGAATAATATAACAATAAATAGGTAGACGCCTAACAATACACCGCGATTATATACAAATAAAAATAAAATAATAATTAAAAAAAGGTAAAAACAGTAATAGACAGTAACAACAAAATAGAACTTACTAAGAGAAGCATAGGTGAGCATTACAAATGAGTCCAAGTTTATTAAATAAGTAGATCATATTGTAACGTGAACATTTAAAAAAAATCACCCTATACAATATTACAAACATAGGTGTAAGTCCAAATGTAGTCAATAAAATCTGATCAGGAAGAATGGATTACCTCGTTAACGACAAGATAAGATGTATAGGATGTAATATATAAAATCAATTTATGTCAAGATAATATGGAGTTATTTTTGTTTAATTTATGACATTTTACTTATCTACAAAATACCATGTTAGTTTTCTTTTATTTACTATACTTCACTGCGGGAAATTTACAGAACAGTTTTATAAAACACTTTCAGTCTTATTATACATCAACTCTAGTATTGTGGTTTATATTTTGTTTGGTTAAACTCTCTAAACTTTCAGTTATACATATATCTGGGTTTTTTTTCAATATTATTATTCAATATGAATCATTTACATGACCATAATTATGTTTTACTTCTTCCCAATCTTCCAGAAGAAATTATTGTAGATGTGGATGTAGATGAAGAAGTTAACAGTAAGTACTAAATTATATACATATATTTATATAAAGGTAAATATTACTTACAAATAGCAATAGCCATAAATTAAATGTTAATTATGATTATTATTTTATTTACAGTTCAAGAACATGCGACAACATACACAATAATTCCTGGTGTTAGACTTAAGTCACAAATATTTGTGGACAATTTAAACTACAGGTATTATAAAAGTAGAAGTCGAAATAACAAAATGTGAGTAGAAATTAATATTATTATTATTTTAGGATTTGGTTTGTTTAGCTAGCTAGTAAAATCTTAATTTATAACTTATTTAGATACCTAGTGTGCGAAAATCAAAAAAATCGAACAGTATTTTGTCCTGTCACTGCGTATGTGAATACAAATATAAATGACAATGCAATAACAGTATTAGGATTGCACTACCATGCACCTAGGTTAGTTGATATTCCTATGGTTCATTTAAGAAGAGCTATTGGTATAACTGGAACAAAACCTGGAAATATGTCCACCTCAGTTAGAGAAATTTATAACAGAGAAATAGTTGAGTAAGTAAGAGAAGATCAATAACCTAACCTAAGACCAATACAAAAGTAATATAATAGTAATAATAAAAAATATGCATAACTATTTTAACTACCCTAACCTAATCTAACTATACACCTATACTACTTAATATACTAAAAACTATACTATTAATTAAGAATATTTCATTACTGCCTTAGAAATCCAGAAGGTGCAACAAACTACACCTATTTACAATCACAAATGTGTGTAAAAAAAATGCGTCGGCGCCGTCATCCCAACAATCCATCTACAGTCGAAGAACTGATTGATACCTTAAGCCAGCATCAAAACTCAGCATATGGAACAACAATGCAGAATCCGTCTTCAAAGTAAAATTTCACATTTATTAAAAATTATAAAATTATAAAATAAAATATTTAAATATATTTTTATTTAGTTTTTTTTCAACAACATTTACCGTTTATGGTAGAAGGCGAACGGGTTGGCGTCATATTCTCAAATTGAGATGCGATTCAAAAATATAGAGAAGAACTGCTAACTGTAACCTTTGCAGAAATTGACAGCACATTTAAAACGCTACCAAAAAGTCCACCACAGCTAACCAAAGGCTGTTTATTAACATTTCAAGTGGTTCTAAAAAATGTAGTAAGTATAATTAGTAAATTAATAAATATAGCTTCTCAAGTACCTATATACTTATTGACTGTATTTTCTATTTAGGTCTTTTCCGATGGTTTATGCGCTGACTTCCCGAATGACTCAAGCTACATACGAGTCATTCTTGAGGATTGTTCGTGAGGTTTTGCCATTGAATTATGCCCAGTTAACAAACATATCTGATTATGAAAGGGGGTTAATAAATGCAGTAGAATCAACCTTTCCTGAAAGCAGATTTCAGGGTTGTTGGTTCCATTACTGTCAAGTAAGTAATGTTAAGTATTAAGGTACTTAAGTATTTTATATCAATCAAGTTATTTCTTATTAGGAATAGTTAATATAATGTACATCATTTAATTAATATTTTTTAGGCTATTGTAAGGTATTGTAGAAGAAGTCTAAATAGTATTTACCATTTATTCCAATCGAACCCTGAGGCAGCTACAATATTGCGCATGGTAATTTAGTCTGAAATTAATAAGAATAAAACATTAATACCTTATACTGTTTTACAAAAATGTCTGTTATAGATCTTAGCTTTACCACATTTACCTGCTCAAGTACATCCCAATTGTACATTTACAATACATGATGGATTTTGGGTAATTGTTGAATTTGCCAATCAATATCCGAATATTTATCAACAGATGGAAGTATTTCTGAATGGTTATATTCAGGAATTTTGGCTGACACAAATTGGCGCTGCCTCTATAAGCGTCTATGGGTATGATAATTATATAAAAAACATTGTTTTACTAGGTACCTAATAGTAATATACCTAACCTAATAGTTTTAAAATGTAATATACTTTTTAGTTCAGATATACGCACCAACAATTACCTAGAGTCATTTCACGCTATGTTACTCAATCAAATGGGAAAACATCCAAATATTTGGGATTTTTTGCGTAAGCTCAATTTTATAAAATATTTGTTATTAACCCTTTGAGGAGCAGCCTTGGTATACGTAAATGCAATCCAGGGAGCAGCTTAGGAATGAGAAATTAGGAAAAAAAATTATGAGCGAAGACGTATATGTACGTCCTATTTTTCACTCGCGAGTGAAAAAAAAAGAAATAAAATGATTAGTTGAAATTAAACTTCACAGATGGCAGCACATATTTCATATAAGGTATTTTATCGTAAGGAAACATAAACAATGAAACTAAAAGGAATTCGCGGGAAAAACGTATATATACGTCAATGCTCTTTTTGACAGTGTATTTTAAAAACGTACATATACGTCCATGCTCCTCAAAGGGTTAATAAGCAATTAATTATTTTATTCTTTTTATTTTGGAACTTTCAGCTAATAACTATTACAGTTTATTTTAATTTTCTTCTAGAAAAATTGTTGTTGATTGAAAATCAATTTTACGTTGAGATGGACCAAGTTCGAAGAAATCTAACAGTAGATTAATGAATTATTTTATTTTAAATTTATGTACTCTTATATTGTAATTACTCATTTATACTGTTGTTTTTAAATGTTTAGGTAAGAAATCATACATCTAGAGTACAACGGTCAGATGCTACTCAGAGGGTTAGAGAGTATATTGATACTCTCAATGACGATGGGAATCTCTTAATGTTTCTCCAAAGAGCAGGCCATATGATGGATGGGTATCTGCATGGACAAATTGGCCCACAGCCATGATAACCTGAGAAAATATTTTATTTCAAATTTTATTATTATTTTTATACAATTTTTATACTTTTAACAACTTTATTATGACAGATTTAATTATTGACAAATTATATATTTAATTTTTTACATTTATTGACAAATTCAATTAGTGGTGAATAGTGATGAATGTATTGATTTTAGAATGACTATTTTTTTATAGGTATGTGTGTTTTATTATATTTATTATATAATTATATACAAATACAATTAATATAATAGGCAATGAATGTATTGGTTTTACAATGATTATGTGTGTTTTATAGTTCTATTATATTTATATATTATGATTTATGACATTGTATGTTTTATAATTTTTTTTAATAAATATAATTTTAACAATGTTCATAATAATGGTTTTAATGCCTTACCTTAGAAAAGAAAAAACAACTTCAGAAGCTTCAAACCATGACAAAATATATATCTTGTCATGCTTCAAACAGTTAAAACTAAAACGTGTACTAAAACTAGTAAAACTTTCAACTTCAAATTATGTAGATTAGGATCAGATATCTATAGTATCCATAGTAAAATAACGATTTGACATTTTTTTTTCATGGTTGGTCACTCTGACTGTCGGAGAAAAAATTGGTTGTTATCATTTGTCGGAGAACGGCCCTCGGCCGGGTATAGTTATTGGCACAAAGTAATTTTGTTTTTCGTATATAAAATGTTTGATTATGAATTTTATAGATATTTTTTTTTGATTATACGGTCATATTGATACTGTTTTATTATTAATCTTGATGTTATCATAATATTAATTTGATAATTTGCTATTCGATTTCGTAATGGAGCAGGTTAGGTGACAATAACTATCAAAAACGAAGTCTTAAGGTGCCAATAACTATACAAGTTACCCTATCAATTAAATAAGTAAAATATAACATAACTGAAATTTAAAATTAATTTAAATTCAACAGTTATGAGCAATTTGTGTTTCAAAGTTCTGAGATTGCTTTTTTTAACCTGTGAGGCCTCTATACTACAGTTTTGATTGATGTGCTATGAACTTTGGGGGGCTACAGCAAATTTTTTCCCTAAATGTATCTATGGGTGGGTGTCGTAATGAAATGTTGTCACACCTTTATTTTGGCGATTTGGCACTGCGCCACACTATAAGAAATGTGTACGATGCTATACATATTTAATAGGGCACGTAGCAGCTATCACTATAGTCTTATTGTGAACGTGGTTTTAGGGATTAAATTAGGGTGAGTTATTTTGGAGGTAAAATTATATAGTATGTACTATATATATTCATATAAAATATGGTTTTTTTTAGCTTTATTATACATAAAAACTGCTTGACAAAAAAATGTATGAACTGAAAAAGATAAATTGAGGTACACATATTTATAATTTTCACTAAATCCCACTTAACATTTATTAAATGTGGTACTAAAAACTTGAGTTTATATGGCATGCTATAAGCATAAAATTATAATTCATTATTTTAACTGTATACATACATGTATGCCCAAAATGTTTAAACATTAATAATATTTTCTAGCTGTTATAACAAATAGAACATTTATATTTATAAAAAATATTTTATTTCAACATAATTAAACATTTTACAATAATAATCTGATACTTGGTAAAAAATAAAATAAATGAAATGAAATATACTTTATGGTGAAGTTTTGTCGAACGAGGTAGTTGTATGACTCTTAGTTTCCTTTTCAATAACAGTTTCTATTAAATTTTGTAATGTCTGAAAATTAAATAAGTAAAAGGTACATTCACTAATAAAAGAGATTCACTTAATTAAATATATTATGAATTTATTAAATATAAACATCCATAGAAACATAATAATAGATAAAAATATTTAATACAAAATAGTATAAATTAGGGCAGTTCGATTGTCAAAAGTATTAAATAATCAAACATTTTATTAATCGAAGACATTCATCAAGAACTTCTAGAGTGCTTGATTGTTTAAATAGTTAAAGAACTACCATTGAATCGAGTAAGCTGTTAAAACAATAGATCAATAGATTAAAACAATGAAATATTGATAAATACAATCGATAGAACTTTACCAGTTCAAGTATAGCTGGATTAAGTATTTACTGCAAGATTTATGGTTTCCTCATTTAATATTTCTCAAATACAATGATTTATTGTTAGATCAATATTTAATTTACTTTTAAAATACTAAAAAGTATATAAGGTATTATGTTTGATGGTTAGAACGAAGATAAATACAATTGTAATATAGTGTAGAATTACACACTATAATATTATCCACACTATTTCCAAGATAGGTTAACAATTTTTGTAGAAGGGCACTTTTGTAGTAATATGCTATTATGATGAGAAATGCATTTTGGACTAAAACTCAGAGCACTTGGGATAAAATAAAAATAAAACTTTATCTATTTAGTAAATATTATAATAGTTAGTTATAGACATATAGTTAGTAAGTTATTTTATAATAATCATGTCTTATGTTTATAGCTTATACAATATTCAACAAACAAGAAACAACATTCAAAAAGAAACTTCTTTTATTTTTAGTACATTTTAGAAATAACTTCCTATACTATAGTTTTTAGATTGATTTACAATGACTACTTTTAAAAAAACAATCAAACAGCCCCAGCATTAATATCTATATTATTATATTATACAGTAAGTATACATCAGACAATATATTTTATTAACTTTTAAAATATATTAATAGTTTATTTTTATTTTTGACTATCAAAAATATTTTTTTAAGTCAGATAAAAAAATATTGACCTGAGGTTTACAGTGTTCTTCAACCCAACTGAATACGCAAGCAGAAAGTTCAGTAAAATCGTTTACATTAATGTTACGAAATGTAAAAAACAATCCATCGATAATATTCTGAAACTACAAGATACAATTTTTATTAGCTTCAGAAATAATAATAATACTTAGGATGGCACAAAAATTGAATTTATATATTTATCATACACAACTAAGATAAAGAAATAAAACAAAAGATAGAGAGAGTGATAGAGAAAGAGAGAGAGAGAAAGTAAAAAGAATCAAAACTAAACATTTTAAATAGAATATTATTTAATTTCATTATAAAGATGAAACACGGAGGGTAACCAACATATTATATTTTAATGGTATTTAAAATATGTGATTTGAAAGAATGTCTGGGTACTAATTTTGCCTAAGTTTATCTTTAATTAAATACATACAAATTCAATTTTAGGGGAAATATGTATTTATATCAATTTAAAACAACTATAATAACCATTTGAAATTTTTCTTCGTCGGGAATTCTAGCTTCAACGTGACCCATTGGAATTTGTTGAGCATTTACCATTTGTTCATAATTAGTATGCATTATTCGTAATGCAACAACTTCTTTTTGTAAAGCATTTCGTTCTTTTTCAAATATTTTATTTTGCCACAATGAATTCTAGTAAAATAAAAGTAATATATAAATATTATTAATCAATAAACATTTGGTACATATTATATTATAATTTATGTATATGTGTGGGCGAGCGTACACAATATATTACATAGTAAGAATACTTTGAAATAAATATGTATGCTTAAGACATTTTGGCTTGTATATTATAACAGGTAAATAATTGTTTACTATCATAAAATATAATAATAGTGACATAATATAATAAAATTAATATTATCCTTAATCACCCTAATGTATATATAAAAAAAAATCATACATATTTATTTTTTCTCTTAATCTTTCAATTGTCCCTTTTTGATTTAATTTAAATTCTTAAGAGGACGTCTCACCCGCATGTGTTGTCTCCGTCTTACACACGTACAACATAGACAAAACGCGTTTAGGCAGTCTGAGTATAACTCGCTCAATTTTGGTTCTAGAGTAAAAATGCCTATTATGAAATTGAATTGTGATAATATTTCTAAGGGCAAGACGCTGCGGTTTTTCCATTATACCCAATATAACGTTCATTATATCGTTTAGAAATAGAAAAAATTTCACCATTTTTAAAATACCTTTGACTTTTAAAAAATTAAATTTTTTAAAAAAAAACCACAGCGTCTTGCCCTTAGAAATATTATCACAATTCAATTTCATAATAGGTATTTTTACTCTAGAACCAAAATTGAGCGAGTTATACTCAGACTGCCTAAACGCGTTTTGTCTATGTCGTAGGTGTGTAAGACGGAGACAACACATGCGGGTGAGACGTCCTCTTAAGAGGATGTCACAACCACATCTGTTGTATCCGTATTACAAATGTACAACATAGCAAAAACTGTTTTGAGTGGAACAACTTTTATCTTTCTGTGTTTGTAATAGTGGCTCCAAAATTTCTGAACATTTAGGGTGGAAAATTATCTATGCAATAGCATACAAATATTTTAGATAACATAAATAAAATAAAAGTTATTTGCTTCTAAAAAATTTTTTTTTTGGTTTTTTCATTTGCTCATAAAAAAAATTTGGATAGTGCTATTAAAAAAGAGCATGCTGTTGCACAGGAAAATTTCTTCTTTACGTGTTGTGAAAATTTGGTAGTTCTACAACAAATATGGTGTAAGAAAAGTTGTCCCTAGCAATACAGTTTTTGCTATATTGTACATTTGTTGTCTCCGTCTTACAAGTGCCCAACATGGCAAATTTTATATTCAGCAGAACACGTTTATCTCGAGTTTGTTTAAAAATTGACCTCTTATAAAATTTAAAAGTAAGATTATTATCTAGACAATGAAATAGGCTTTTTATAATAATTTAATTTTACAGCAAGTTATGTGTATTTTAAAATTACAAACTATTTGTATATCTTAAAATACTCAAAACTCCTTTTACAATTTAAATATAATAAAAAGCCTATGTCATTGTCTAGATCAGGGGTCTCCAAACTAGGGCCCGCGAACAAGTTTTAACCGGCCCGTGGTCCGCATAGGACGCATAGGTAAATATAGATTAAAAAATTATATCAAAAATGTATTTATATTATATTATATTTATATCTATTTATTTTTATTTAAGTATATTGCAAAGTAAACAATATTTTATACAAAAATATAAAGTAAACATATTATTTATATAGGTACCTATATTATCATACAATTAAAAATGATTTATGTGTTAATAAACTTTTGGCCCTCTAAGAGCATTTGATTTTTTTTGTGGCCCTTGAATAAAAAAGTTTGGAGACCCCTGGTCTAGATAATAATCTCACTTTTAAATTTTAAAAGAGGTCAATTCACTCTAATTTTTAAATCAATGGGAGATAAACATGTTATGCTGATCGTAAAATTTACTATATTAAGCACTTGTAAGACGGAGACAACAAATGTTACTGTAACATAGTTTAGTTAAATTTAATTGTTTAAAATTTACTTGTATATAATCTACAGATTTTTGTAACACTGTTGCTTTGCTGAGTTTGTAACCGCTGATATCAGTTTGCTGACAAGTTGAAACTAAATCTTGTAAACAATTATAGCCTTTTTTTATGGCATCACGACGTTTTTGTTCAGATTGGATATGAGCTTCTCGTCGCTTTTCTGTGTAATTATTTGGTGAACCTTTGTCTTCACTGTCATCATCTTCTGCCAATATAGAAAAACAAATTAAAAAAGTTGGCAAGTAGATGTCGCTTTGCTGTACAGTAGCTTACAAGTGGGTCACTGTAATGGATATTCAATTTGAATTCAATAATATAATATCATTGTACAAGAAAAAACGATTTTGATGAAGAAGGTCAGTCAGCCTATGTTAAATAGCTAAGTATATTATTTTGATGTTATTATTTTGAATAAAGTAATTTATTTACCTATTTAGGTAGAAAAATGTTTTGCGTTTTCAATCCTTAACTACAAAAGTTGAACATTTTGTAAATTTTTAACTACAAAATTATTTTAGATTCTGAGCTGAGCGATGGATGTGTTTTTTTTAATTTTTAAATTTTTTATATGAATTTATATTTGTGTCTGTCGTCATCTTTTACGACAGTAAAAATGCTTAGATTAATATTTATGTGAAATGTTGAATTAAATTTTCAAATCTTAGCTTTAAAAAAAAAAATTTATGAATATCTATCTCAATATAATTTGCAGATTTTCATAATTTTTACGTATTTAGTCAAAATTCGAACTTTAAATGCTTATAAAAAAAATGTTGACTGTATTTTTAATAGGTATATTTCAACTGTCATTGTAGTGATATCTAGGATCCTAGCATTAATGTTCCAAGCTTCAAGCTTCTTTTACCCAACAAATAACATTTTATTGACATTAATAGAAAAAAAGGTGGGCAAGTGGGTGTCGCTCTGCTGTACAGTAGGTTACAAGTGGGTCATTGTATAATGGATGGTATTAAATTTGAATTCAATGATATAATATCATTGTATAAGAAAAACGATTCTGAGCGGAGACGGTATGTCCTTCTAGGTAAAAGACATATTATATACATATCTATGGTATTAAAAAAAATTGACCTATAATGAATTCCAAATTAATCATATCACAATATCCATTAGGTACTTATAACGCGTTATACACCAACAACAAACCCTGATACTATCATAGATATATATAGTAGATTACTTTAGAAATTTCAAGTACCCACGAATAATATTATACAATCACAACAAAATAACTAAAATCGTAATTCTTGGTTTAAATATGAAATTTTGTCTAAATTTGAAATTAAAATGTCTGTAAAAAATAAGTGTGTTTATATATTTTTTAGATTTTTTGGTTACAGTATGAATTATTTAAGAGAATCTTTGTTTTAAATTTTCAACTCTTAGTTATAAAAACTGAACATTTTATAATTTTTTAATTCCAACGATTGATAATTTTCGAGATTTTGATAAATTTTGTCAAAATTCCAACTTTAAATGCTTATAAAAAAAAATCGTGCCTATGTATTTTTAAAATTTTTCAACTGATATTGTAACAATATATAAGAAAGCTTGTATTAAATTTTCAGACTTTTTGGCACACCAAATAAAATTTAATTGACAATTATAAAAAAAAAAACTAAAAAAATTGAAAACTGAAAATGTCCGTAAACAGCTCAAAAAGAGTCAAAATATTTTCAAAATTGTATGGTGTATAGGAAATGCTAATATAAACATTCAGTGAAATTTTCATGTATCTACAGTTATTCGTTTTTGAATTACAACAAAATAAGGAAATCGCTACATGAGAAATCGAGTGAAAATCCAATGTTGTAAAAATTTGAATTTCAAACGCTCATAAAAATTTAATTTGACTGTCCGGTAGAGATTTTTTTATTGATAAAGGTAGATAATCTTATAAGGAATCTTGTGTTTCATTTTCAAACCTTAGATTTAAAAAGAAAAATTTTTACGAATTCTTAACTCAAAATAATTTGCTAATTTTCGTGATTTTTCCATATTTTGTCAATTTTTGAACTTTAAATGCTTATAAAAAAAAATTGTGACTAAGGATTTTTAATATTTTTCATCTGCCTTTGAAAAAACATATTAGGAGCCTTCTATTAAATGTTCAAGCTTTCGCAACCAACAAATAAAATGTTATTGATATTTTTAGAAAAAAAACTAAAAAAAAAATGGAAAATGAAAATGTCCCTAAACAGTTCAAAATAAATCAAAATATTTTGAAAATGTTATCGTGTATAGAAAATACAAATATAAACAACCAGTGAAAATTTCATGTATATACGTTCATTTGTTTCAGAGTTACACCAAAAACCAAAATCGATTTTTTGGAAAACCAATTTTGCGTAAAAATTCCCGTTTTTCCTTAATTTTTATGTTGTTTTTCCCGGCGCTAGTGAAAACTACTGGGAAATTTATACTTTTGACCCCCCAAAGTACCAACTAGATTCACTTTCCTATCAGAAAAGCTACTGATGAAGAAAATCCAAACACTTTTACTGTCCTAAAACGTGATGACAGACACAAAAATATAAAAATATAAATAAAAATATAAATAAAAATATAAATAAAAATATAAAAACATACATCATTGTAAAACCAATACATTCATCGCTCCGCTCAGAATCTAAAATAATTAAAACAATTTGAAACTGAAAATGTCCATAAACAGTTCGAAGCAAATCATAATATTTTGAAAATTGTTTCATGTAAGGAAATTGTTAATATAAAAAAACCAGTGAAAATTTCATGTATCTACGGTAATTTGTTTCAGAGTTTCACCAAAAACCAAAATTGATTTTGTCGAACACTGATTTTAAGTAAACGTTCCTGGTTGATTTTCTTGGTGCTTTTGAAAACTACTGAGTAATGTTTACTTTTGACCCCCAAAGTACCATCTAGAATCTAGATTCACTTTTCCATCAGAAAAGAGACTGTTGAAGAAAATCCAAGAATTATTTACACTGTAGTGATGACAGACTCAAATAAATTGTTTTTTTAAAAAAACACATCATTGTAAAACCAATACATTCAACAGAATCTAAAATATGAGCGTATAACAACAATCATAGTTAATAATAATAAAAGATGAAAAGAAACCCAGCCTAAGTAAATAATGGTTTAGTGTAAAATATTTTAAGAAAGAATAAAAACTTTGATATGAAGTTTCGGAAATTATTTAGATTGAACTTAGAATCGTATTATTCTATTTATAGGTACTCCCTAATCATTACCCCTACAATTAACTATGAAGAGTTATCCAGTTATAGACTTTGATACAACTGGCATCAACAATGCAGATGGGCCAAATCTCTCATCATACACTATTGTAAAAACTCATTTGGTATAAGTTGTTTTGTACCGAGTTCTGCACATCTGGCCACGAAACTAAAATCATGGTTAAGTATTTTATAGCATTATTAATAATTTAACTATGTAAATTATGAAAAATAACAGAATTATTGAATACAAATGTATATATGTTCTAGGAAATACACCTAATGGTCCTAATATAATACCTAATGTACATATGTAATTAAATTACAAATATTTGATATTTATTAGAAATTTAAATTTATAAATTTAATAAATACATAAAAATAAATAGGCTTAATTTTACAACTTGCTTACAAAGTTGACTTGTTATTTAAATACTTACCATGACTACTGCTACTACTATGATGTCTAGGATGTAGGGATCTTACACTACTAAATCGACTAAATAGATTTGTATTTTGTATTGGACTAGATTGTTCAACTTTCATGTCTAAAAATGTAAAAATGTACATTAATTATGATTAGTAAAATATATAGTTTTAGGTTAAAGTAGTATAAAATACTAAAGCCGTACTCACTGTCTATAGAATCCATGATTTCTTTTTAATGATTGTAATGCATATAAAATAATTTTATCTAAAAAATAATAATATTATGCCTATAAATATTGTCATTAAGGGGACGTTACAGTGACATTTGTTGTCTCCGTCTTACAAGTGAGTAACAGAGCAAATGTTATGCTCAGCAGAACACTTTTATCTCCATTAGTTTAAAAATTAGAGCGAATTGATCTCTTATTAAATACTCATAACTCTCTTTAAAATTAATATATAATAAAAAGCCTAAGTCATTATCTAGATTAGTCTTACCTTTAAATTTTATAAGAGGTCAATTCGTTTTCATTTTTAAACAACGGGAGATAAATGTGTTCTGCTGAGCGTAAAAGTCGCTATGTTGCGCACTTGTAAGACAGAGACACCAAATGTCACTCTAGCGCCCCCTTAATGAAATTATTACATAAATCTTAGGTATAATAAATAAGTTATAATTTAAAGTTCAATGTTAGGTAATGTAATATTAGAAGTGTTCATATAATTGTGGTAAATTATACAATACATTAGATAATATTGAGTATTGTTAGTATGAATTAAATAAAATAAACTATAATATGTATGGAATAATAGAATCTTTAAAATATTGACAATAAAATAAACTAATAATTAATTTAAAAGCGTTTTATTGGAAATATTATGTTGATGAGTTTGTAAAGTTTCATGAAGGGTTTATGTGCCTTACACTTCCTGGAAATTTAAATGGTTTAAAATTGAAATAATTTTAAAAGCAGTTTTATATATTTGTAATTTATTATAAGTCTGATTTGTCTGATTGAGGAAAGGTAGTAGACTGAAAAATGGGTAAAAATTAAACAATTGATTAGTGAACTAACTCTTATAATATTTATAATGGCCTTTGTAAGTATACAACTACATAAAGTATTGTACAGGAATTAAATAGCCAATGTGTCATATTTTGTTATATTAATGGCTAAACAGTAAACACAAACTAAATTACACTCTATAAACAGTATAAACGGCCAAATAATCACTGTCATTAGTTTTATAGATAAAACAAAAATGCGATTTACCAATACCGGAGAGTTTGTCTGGTATTCCACTGGTGACGACAACCTGCGACTCACTCACTGTGTTACTTGTAGTAGTGCCAACCCTCTGACTATGGGCGTGTGGAGGATGTCGCCGAAACCGACAACGAAGACACCGATGGAAAATAGTATCTAATAATGGTTAACGAGTAGGTAGTTATAACATTCGTAAGCAAAGAAGCGGTTAGACTTAACAGACGTTAAAAGTAATATATTATATTAAGTGTGCTGCATTAATCGGTACCTACCTAGTCGTGAGTCTTTGTCGACACGGTGTTTTTTTAGCGAAAGTCACAGCACGCCAGACGTCCGTCGGAAAATGGATTGGAAGACACTGCTGGGCCTTTTATGGATTGCTGTTGGATTATTGCTAATGTAATCCTCTTCGAGTGATGGATGCCAGTCGGAATATGAAACGTTTACAACCGTAAAATTGGAAAACTTCGGACTAATGTGTTGAATTCGGACATCGAACAATAGATACTAGACTAGTAGGCAATAGCATAGATAAATATTATTAATAATAATAATAATAATATATATATCTATGGGCAGTTGCTCTCTTATCATTTTATAATAAATAATGTTATCATATCATATGTTATGGAGTTAAATACCGAATGCATAATAATATTATATTAGGTTATCTGATTTTCTAGAATACTGCCACAGAATAAAATACTGATACTGCCGAGCACGATTTACGATGTACATATTTTTATATAATTATTTCAAATCGTGCTGCTGAGTGAGATTCAAACCGGTCTGATGTATTGAGTACGACATTATTCAAGTGAATAATGTTATTAAATCTATTTCAATTGACTCTAACATTATAGAAGAAATGTTTAAAAAATGCCACTCGGTATAAGTAAATAGGTAAGTCTAATATATTATGTAATTTATGGGTACTCGTCTAATATGCTACCTACGTCCTACCGCTACTTTGTTGGTGTAGTATGCTACATACCAAAAAAACCTTTTACTGGTTATTGATTAATAACAAATTAACAATAATATTAATTGCAATTTATTACTAAATAGTTTTTTTAATTTTCATTGTCACGTACTTTATAAAATTTCTGTACGTCATTATATATTAGTATACATTATATATTATTTTTACATCTCTCCAGAAAACTTCTAATAAGTCATGTTGCGTATTAAGAGGACGCTACACCCGCATGTGTTGTCTCCGTCTTACACACGTACGACATAGACAAAACGCGTTTAGGCAGTCTGAGTATAACTCGCTCAATTTTGGTTCTAGAGTAAAAATGACTATTATGAAATTGAATTGTGATAATATTTCTAAGGGCAAGACGCTGCGGTTTTTCCATTATACCCAATATAACGTTCATTATATCGTTTAGAAATAGAAAAAATTTCACCATTTTTAAAATACCTTTGACTTTTAAAAAATTAAATTTTTTAAAAAAACCGCAGCATCTTGCCCTTAGAAATATTATCACAATTCAATTTAATAATGGGTATTTCTACTCTAGAACCAAAATTGAGCGAGTTATACTCAGACTGCCTAAACGCGTTTTGTCTATGTCGTACGTGTGTAAGACGGAGACAACACATGCGGGTGTAGCGTCCTCTTAATGGAATTTCTTTCGCTGGACTTTTGTTAGTACATTCCCACTCGATATCTGCGTCCCGGTTTTTTTAAATTAATGTAATAAATTATTTTAGACGTACCAGCCAACCGCTCCTACATTTTAAGAGGCGCAGCCGACAAACCTGCAGTCGCCTTCAACGCCGTTGATGTATCAGTCGCCAATGATGCCCGCCCAGCCCACACTGCTTCAGCATCCCGTCACATACTCTGTAACCACCATGTACCATGTACCGAGTATGTACCCGCAGCCAACCCCAATCCCTGCACAATATTTAATGCACCAGCACCAGCCGCCCTCCATGTACCAGTACCAGCCGCCCTTCATGCAACAGCACCAGCCGCCCTTCATGCAACAGCACCAGCCGCCCTTCATGTAACAGCACCAGCCGCCCGCAACTTACCAGCAGTCCGCCACTTCAGCTCCGACCACGATCTACCAGCACCAGCCGCCCATGTATTTTGTACATTTATAATAGAATTAAGATGATGTCATACAATTATACAGTGTTGGGTATAAATATCTATGATTTGTAGCTATATGATTAAAGTAGTTGATGAGGATTGTAGGTATGTGTAGTTTAAAATTCACAAATTTCATTAAATATATTTTAATCATAGAATTTTTATCTATTGCTTACAAAAATACAAAAATAATATACCTATAAATTACCATAACCTAACCAACCCTGATACTATAATATGTGTGGGGGCCCATGAGTTCACAATTTGAAATATAAATACATTAAATAGTTCTTATAATTTAAATATTTACAATTAGTAATATACATTTCTCACATACCTAACTATAATATTAATAATATAAGTAATAATTTAATATATATTTTCTTCTCTTTGTTTATATAATATAGTATTATGTAGACAATTTTGTAGTTGATTAATACAATATAATATGTTAATATAAAACTAAAATTAACAATAATTACTAAAGTCGTACAACTAATATGATAAATAATGCAGTAATCCTATACGTTTGTTATGAGTCAGTCTATATTTTGTTCTGGTAATAGCCAAAGTATAATTTATTTTTAAGAATCTTAAAAGAGTTGCTGTGTTTAATTTCTGTTGGTAGTATATTGAAAATTTTTGACTAATATATAGGTATGTGGAGTGTGTTAATTTTTTGTGCATAGTGGGTACTTTGATATTAGATATTTGCCTAGTATTGTGTCCGTGTTTAGTTTTAAAAGTTAAGTTATTTTTAATTATGTAAAGTACCGACGCTTTATAAAATAATTTTTTTATTGGTATAGTACATTCATGTCTTTGTATAAATATTTTGTGTGGTATCTTGAGTCTTTTTTCAGGATAATTATTAGTATTTTGTTTTGGATTTTTTTTTTAACACGTTCACTGCGTACTGACGCCAATTGGTGTCATAAGTATCATTCAGCAACGCGTTTGACGCCATATGGCGTCTAATATACATTTAAAATAAATGGTTTAAAATTCCCTACGCGTGGCTGAATGTTATTTTATTATTATTTAGCGTGGATTAAACGCATGTTTTTAAATATGTATACATACGTCGTTATGAGCAGTTTCTTTATATTTTTTTTTTTAATTTCTTTTGTTTTTACTTTTATCATACGCACTGGGTGATAACTGCAAAAAGACATACGCAGTCTACGTGTTAATGGATCTATAGTTGTATCATACGTACCTCCCCATATAGAAATACCATAATTAATTATGGATTCTATTAATGCTTGATACATTACTCTAATTAAATTTAATGATTTTGATTTTATTAATTCGAATAGGCATATTATTAAACATAAGTAGGTAATTAGCAGACATATATCTTTATATTTTTATACTTGTTATGTGTGAATCTAAACAATAAATAGGTATTATCATTATGTTAAAATACTAAAAAGGTACTTTAAATTCATTGATTAATCTATGTTTCAGATATGCAAAGGGTGCCACTCGCAATTAGGCCACTGAGACGAGTTGGAAGGAGAAATATTAGGTTCATGACTCCAGTATGTAAGTTTCAAACACATTTTAATACACAAATACACAATACTGTAGAACACATACAATTATTAAATATTTATCTAGATAAAATAATATATATTTGTTTAATACCATCTCTTACATGATGAGCTAACAGATAAATTTAAATTTAATTATTTAGACAATAAATAAATCATCTGAGGATTTTGAATTTTTAAACAGAAATTAATTGTACTTTATTTTGTAGATAAACCAGAAACCGAAAGGGAAGAAGCCGGGAATTCAAAACAGTAATCAATTTAATTTAATTTATTTTAAAATAAACATTTTTTAACAAAAACTTGACTTTTTATTTTATATGTTTCAAAGAAAATAGGAACAACATTTTAGTTTGGTATCTTAGTTGCAAGTGTACCTACACTTATAGATTCATTATTAATTTTGATGTAAAAAGTAAATGATTTAAATCTCCGGTTGTCTACAATTTTGTTTTTTTTAATGTAACAAAAATAAATAATTAATTTACATAGATAAATAAAATAAATTTAATAATATAATATGTTTACAATAAATTATAAAATAATCAAACGATCAAATAATAGTTACCTCTATAATAGTAATATACAATATAATGCATATTATCTTAATGACACTTTTTTCACTCCATTTCCTAAAGTCCTAATGATGGTAGGAGTAATATTGGATAGATCTGTTATGTATCAACCACCAAATTATGATTTAGAACTTAATTTTACTCGATCTAAACAAACAATTAAAATCTTACCAGTAACTATGTAAAATAAAATAAAATAAATTATTGCACCAATATACTTTATAAGATATAAATTAATTAGAATTAATATTTTGGTTTTGTTATTTTCCTTCCCGAAACTTGGCATTAGTCATGTGCTCTTTTAGACTTGACTCCATGTTTAATTCTTCAAATGGTAATCAGTAATTCTTAAAAGAACTGAAGTTAGCAAAATATACTTTTTTAGAGTTTCAAATTCACGGAACATCATACATTGCATAAATCAACGATTTATGTTGGTTGTATTAATTATTACATTTATTTGTCTTATTTTCTAATTTGAATTTGAAAATTTTAGTAAATTATAGAAATCAAAGACAATATACAGTTTCTTTTCTTTCATTTACGCTTAGTTTGTCTAGATTTAGCTCGCAAAACTGCACCTGCACTAGGGTATGGTCGCACTTGAAATAGTGGTCCTGAGGCTGTAGTGTCCATCCCAGAATTATCTTCAACTGTTAGCCCATCAATTCAATAACCCCTAAAAGTATAATACATGGTTAATAAAACTTAATGTTAACTATAATTATTTAGTTATTACTTATTACAATGTATGTATTATTCATATAAAAGAAGTAACAAAAATATAATGAAAATACTGTAATGATCTTACGTACAGTTGGATTTCAAATTGAATTTATGTCAGGTATTAAGATAGAATAAACACTTGAGTTACTACCCGGATGTGTTTAATATTACAAAATTCTAATTGTTGAATTTTTCTAGTCCTAACTATTTATTATAATACTGCTAAGCCTTTCCTGTCAATTATCATAGTATTGGGTTTTAAATATATATTCCATATAATATAATATTATTATAATGCTTGCCTCCAGTACCATAACAATAGACTGATTAATCCCAAAAATATTTCAATATGGTTTGTTGGTCTGAGGGAAGGTATAAATGAATTTGAGTATACTGTTAGATCACTTAAAATACTACAATGAAAAATCATTAGAATTTGTGTATGTAATATGTAGAAATGCTTTAGTAAGTTTACTATTTTATTCAGAATCAAAATAAACTTTAAAATTTGGGTTTTGAATTTTATTGATTATTTATTTGTTTTGTAGATAGTAAGATTGGTATAACTTAGTGACTGCATCACTAACCCAAACTCAAGGTTAGATCTAACCAAGGAAAAGTATAATATATTTAATCGGAAAGAGATATTAAATTTGAATGAAAAGCTTTTTTCCTAAGAATTCTATCTGGATTAATTTTATGCCATATAATTTTTAGTTTAAGGAAATTAATGTGTGTTTGCTCATCTCGTCTAAGCAAAGCTTGTGTTAGAGATGAGGAGTACGATTATACATACAATTTAAATTTGTATTAAAGTTATTTGAGAGAAGAGAAAAAACAAAAGAGTAACAATGGTATAATGACAAATATAATTTACATATTAACAATAATTACTCTTTAAGATTAATTAGCTTAATAATTACTACATAAAAATGTTAGAATTGATTTTTTTAAGTTATAGGTACCTACTATTTAATGTTAATATTAAGAGACAGCCACAATTCAACTGCTGTGTTTAAACTACATCTATGAACAAATTACTAAGAGACTTCAATACACAATTTAGAATGACATGTCAATTAAAAATAATTTCACAAATAAAAAAAGCATGTAAGTGGATGTCGCTCTGCTGTATAGTAGGTTACAAGTGGGTCATTATATAATGGATTGTATTAAACTTGAATTCAATGATATAATATCATTGTATAAGAAAAACGATTCTGAGCTGAGACGGTTTGTCAGTCTGGATATTTTATATAGTTATTATTTATTATATCATGTAAGTTGAATTAATATTATAATTTTTTATTCGTTTCTATGGTGATAAACAAAGCGTTAGAAATTAAAATCCGATTTTAAATGGTTTTTCGTAATTTTTCGGTGGTTTTTCCCGTGGCATTATATAACTATTGATAAAATCGAAAAATGACCTCTCTAAAGTACCATCTTGGTCCAATTTGCTAAAAGATTAGGTACTATATGTTGAAATCAAAGCACTCCTTCTGGTAGAAATTTTGTATACAGGATATAAAAAAAAAAAAATAAAAATAAACACCATAATAAAACCACTAGCTTCCTCGCTCCGCTCAGAATCTAAAATTAGTAATCTATTAAAATGTAAGATATGTTTTGCTATGTTCAAGTATTACGCCATCCGTTAAATTAAAACTGTCCAATACAAAAACATAAACATTTCTGTTCTATTACTCGATAGCATAATTTTGTATATATTAATATATTTTATTAAGTTGTAAATTATATAATATGGGAGTTGCAATAATAAATGTTTTTAATACAATTAATAAATTTAAATTACAAATTGACAATTGTTATGTTTTAATGTTATATAACATATAATATATTATGTAGAGGTCATGTACTCATCTACACATATTATGATATTCAGTTGCTATACAATATAATATATTATTTGTTATTTTATTTAATTTGAGATAAGTATAGTTTAAATTAGTAAATAATAGTAAAGTAAAAGTAAAATGGTATACAGTGTACATTATGATATAAGTTCACTTCTTTTACAGGATCGCGATGCCCCTTAAACCTGAGTCGGTAGGCAACTTATCAGACCTGATGCTATGCCTGAAACGTAGAACGGGCAACCTGTGGCGGAAAGACGGATGTTATGACAGGACGGAAGCAGTTTATACAACGGAACATGGAAATTCAGTCTAATAAGTGTTTGGTGGGGTTGTCCTCTTGGTCAGTTCGGTGTGGTGCAATGACCGACGAGGCTCACATCTAATCGGGCATTTCTTACATACCTACTATTACTTAATGTTAATTAAAATTAAGGCAGGTGTAGTGGGCGGATAAATTCGTCGGTGAGTGGCGCGACTGGACGACCGTGGCGGCCTCTCACACACCCTCAGTTGGGTTCTGGCGGACTTACGCAGCAGCGGGGCAGCAAGTTGGCAGACCAGGGCGGCCTCACACACACCACGCCGGATGCTGGCGGACTTATGCGGACTGGGCGAACCAATACGTGAAGACCATGTACGCGGCTCGCAACGACTATCAGAAATCAACAAAGAGTCGACGGTCTCGCAGGAATGACGGGGTGATGGCACATGTACAATATAGCAGGGGTCTCCAAACTTTTTTATTCAAGGGCCACAAAAAAAATCAAATGCTCTTAGCGGGCCAAAAGTTTATTAACACATATAATTTTTAACTTTATGATAATATAGGTACCTATATAAATAATATGTTTACTTTATAATTTTGTATAGAATATTGTTTACTTTACAATATACTTAAATAAAAATAAATAGGTATAAATATAATATAATATAAATACATTTTTTAAATAATTTTTTTATCTATATTTACCTATGCGCCCTATGCGGGCCACGGGCCGGTTAAAACTTGTTCGAGGGCCGTATCCGGCCCGCGGGCCGTAGTTTGGAGACCCCTGCAATATAGTATGTCTCGCACACACGTTGGTGAGGAACAGATAATAATAAGAAACAAAAAAGAACTCACGTATTGTTGGTGGAGTGTATATTTATTTGAACAGCAATATGTGTGGCTGTATTAGCCCACGACGATACAGTGTTTAGGGTACTCTATGATACTCCTATTTCGACATTTAGTAGTTTAGTAGCTGCTTTGCATGGTTGTTAGTTCTATCTTGACCATTCAAAACTCGTAGTTGTAAGTTCTAAACGTGTGGTGATATTTTCGACGACCTCTACTGTTTCTATTAACAATTCCAAAATAAATGTCTTCAAACCAGTCAAGGTTGTAAGCAATCTAGTAAGCCATCTCCTAATTGTTGTATACCGGCATCTAAGTCTTCGATTGGAAGAAACAATTTCATTTTTATAAATAATGAAAAATCAGCATAATTTTTATTCCTTGAAAGAAAACACATTTAGTTCATTTTTTAGGGTTCCGTACCTCAAAAGAAAAAAACGGAACCCTTATAAGATCACTTTGTTGTCCGTCCGTCCGTCCGTCTGTCAAGACCGTTTTTCTCAGGAACGCGTGGAGGTATCAAACTGAAATTTCTATATGATATTCAGGTCTACTGTCCCTGGAAGCTGTAGAAAAATCAACCTTCTAAGCCAACGCAATCAAAAGATACAGCCATTTAGGCCGAAAATTTCCGCAAATTTTCGAAACTCGCACGGGAATCAAAACCTACAGGGTACTTCCCGTGAACTTAGAATCTTGAAATTTCGTACGAAGTCACGTCTTATAGTACAGAAATAGGAAAAATTACGAAAACCATAAATTTTTAGTTTCATCATATAAAAATAAATTATTTTTGACAATTTTGAAAATTTCAAAGTTACTACTTCTTATTTCATGAACGCGTTGAGGTATTAAATTAAAATTCATATAACTATGACTCGATTGTCGTGTTGGTTGAACTTTTACTTATATACCTACAGGTTTGTACGGAACCCTCGGTGAGCGAGTCCAACTCGCACTTGACCGGTTTTTTTATGAATGTTTTATGTTAAGAGTGTTGACAATACAATCAACTGAGAATTTCAGCGTCAGGGTATTTTATTATTGTAGTATTAATTACTGACAATTCAAAATCATATGACATAGGTCTTACATTTAAACCGGATTTAATAAATTATCGAATTTTTTTTCCTGTGGATGGACACGATTTAGTGCTCCTGATAAAATAATTGATGTTAACTTGTGAAACAATTGTTGGTGCTACTTTACATGTTCCAAAATTAATTTGTTCGGAAGTGAAGTCTCCTTCGATTATTAGTTTGGCATTTCTGTGTTCACTCAATCACTTTTCAGTCTTCAATCGTTGAATATTGTTCTGTGCGTAATATTTTGTGAAGTTGTGTTATTTTTTCAAAAATGGGTAAAGATTGGCATTTTGGTAAAAAATTATTTGTTCCAAAGAAAAAACTAAAACATAATTTAGCCAACTTGAACACTAAAAAATGCGAAAGTGCTACAGACGACTACCAACAAGTAATAATATACAATTTATTATATTTATTTTTAATTAATTAATTTTTTTTTTATTTACCTATTTTCAATTTTTTTAATTCTATTGATGATTATATTATAAGGATTTAATAAAGATATAAGTTATTCTTTTAGAACGTAGCAGCTAGTCCAGATAATACAACGGCAAAAAATATTGATACAAATATTGAAGCTCACCAGCTGGTCTATATTACGCCAGGTCTATCTAGATGTATTAGTGAAAAGTAAGTAACTGGTATTTAAATTTTTTAAATATGACTGACCGTTTTCGCTCAGAATCGTTGTTCTTAAAATATAATGATATTATATCATTGAATTCAAATGTAATACCATCCATTACAGTGACCCACATGTAACCTACTGTACCTCAGAGCGACATCCACTTACCCACATGTTTAGTTTTTTTTCTATAATTGTCAATATAATTTTATTTGTTGGATAAAAATAT
The DNA here is from genome assembly GCA_949089665.1 of Macrosiphum euphorbiae. Taxonomy (NCBI): domain Eukaryota; kingdom Metazoa; phylum Arthropoda; class Insecta; order Hemiptera; family Aphididae; genus Macrosiphum; species Macrosiphum euphorbiae. The sequence goes on along the minus strand of CARXXK010000003.1, from coordinate 73,334,447 downwards.
GTGAAAATTTAATACAAGGCTCCTGATATATTGTTACAATTATTGTAGTTGAAAAATATTAAAAGTACATAGGGTAAAATTTTTTTGTAAGCTTTTGAGTTTAAATATTGAAAAATTCTTCAAAATCACATTTGCTAACTATTTTACAGTAACAAAATTATAAAATGTGCAATTTGTATAGCTAAAATTTGAATATTTATAAAAAGTTTCTTCATAAGTATTTCATTTGGAACCAAAAAAATCTTAATATTATATTAACATAGTTTTTTTTATAGTCATTTTAAATTCAAAGGTAGACGAATCTACTATTGTACTAACAGTAAAATAAATTACTAATGGTAATAAAAATATAAAATATCCTAGACCTATACAACTGTACAGCACACACATACCCACTTCCCGCTTTTTTTCGTGCCTACATATTATATTATATAAAAAAATGTACACATTTTCTATGATTCTAAAAATTCTTTACACTTATTGAACGATAATATTTGTATAATTAAATTTAATATTAATAATAATTAAATAATAGGTATTTTATACTAAAAAATATTCAGAGATGATAATTTTTGGGTCAATTCTATGAAACCCCAATTGTCATCATTCTATATAAATAGCATGATTTTAGAATTAATTGATTCGAGATATGACCGTGGGTTGCCTATCAGAGATGGTTTGTAATATTACTTTTTAAATTATTTGTATACAAATATAATGTAATATAATAATGATTATGAAACAATAAAGTGATTGAATTATTTAGTACTGTGAATTTTTGCGACTTGAAAGAGCCGAGAATAGTGAGTATTATAATAAAAAATAACGCTTGCGCTTTGCGCTTACCAAGTTGACATAGATCTATAGTTTAAAATTTTTTTTTAAATCTAAAATTTTTTTTCTGTTTTGTTTTAATTTTTTAATATGCAATTAGTATTATATTGAAACATCATTATGACCTTTTTAAAACACGGAGATAAAATATGTATAAATAATAAACATAGTTTATTTTGGTTATTATCATCGTAATAAATAAGTTCTGAGAATACCCGCGTATTACAGCTGATAGGTAGGCGGTGCGCGGTGGTACGACAGCCTGATAATTGTCCAGATAAAGCATTACACACACTAATGTTCATTCACTACTCACACAATGACACCGTTCAAATATACATGTATATATTCTGCCTATATATTACTCCTTAAAATATGCTATGCTCCAACAGCCTTAAGCAAATTTCATAAATACATACATGATTCCGCATAATTTTTTCAATGCAATGTTGCCATTCCAAAAACAAAATATATATTATTGTAACATAATATTATATTACAAATCATTTTGCAACGCTGGGCAAGTTAACTGTTTTTTCTAACTCGCTAAGTTAAATTATTTTTAAAATAATTTAATATGTTAAGTTAAGTTAAACATTTTTAAAAAAGAACTCCTTGGTGTCAATATTGAAGTATATCACTGACTAAATTAATTTCACCTACAAATGTTAGGATTTGGGAAAATATTGCAACTAATTTTATCTCAGTTCAGTATAAATGTAGAATATTATATACCTATATAATATTTGTAGCGTTATTAATTTATTATATTGCTTGAACGTAATTTACATGTATCTAATACTTTATCTGCAAAATTAAATTGATTGACTTTTAACAATTGGTTTTTCATAATGTGGAATGTGGATGTCATACGAAAAAAAAGAGTATTTTTATCAAATTAATGCTTATAAAATTTCATATACAGTAGAATCTGCTTAAAGTGGACGCCACTTAATGGGGACATTAATGACAGTCCTGAATGAATGTATTGTATGTAAAATTCTTCGGTTAATCGGGACAGTCGGGATAATGGGGACAAATAGGTCACTGCCCTATGTGTCCCAATTAAGCGGATTCGACTGTATAGTACCTATGTTACAATTCTATTATTCTAAAATATATCTCATCATAAAGAAACAATACTAACCAAAAGCCCAAGTTATAATATAATGTGTAAAATGTAAACTAAAATCATGTTTTCACAAAGTTTTATTTTCAAAAGCGCAATATCGTTTAAAGCACAAAATGACAAGGCAGGGCCTAAAATTAAGTTAAAACTTTAAGTTAAATAACTACTATAAGTAGTATATTATACTATATACTTTTATTAAGGTTTTTCTATAAGGTCAAATTATGACAAAATATATCAAATTTAAAATTGAATAATTATTTTGTAGTTAAAAATTTATCTTGTTTTAAATTTATAGATATAAACATTAATTTTTTTATGAATTTCTAACTCAAAATAATTTGCAAATAATCGTGATTTTGACTTCAGATTGACGCGGCTACACTGGTAGGAATGGTAGGCCGGTCGTTGTCGTGGGTGCGTGTTGATGCACTCGGCACAAACGCACAACTTAACAGTTTATAAAACAAATAAACGGAAACACGAACGGTAGATTGTGTAGATGCCGGGTGGCGTTTATTTAACGTAAAAGAAAGAAAATAAAACAGAAAGACCCGTGGCCGGGTGAAGGTATGTATTTACAATACGAACTACAAAAAGACGGATACGGTGGGTCGCGTGTTGTAGGGACGTAATCAGAGCCGGTACTCGTCCTACGCGCCTTGCCTCCCCGTCCCGCCTTGCCTTTGCGGCGTGGTGGGAGAGTTGGCGATGTCGTGCTTGTAGCCCGTGGTGGCGGTTTGTGAAGTGCAGATAGGTAGCTCCGACGCCTGTACTTTGTACTGGTCGTCGGTTGCGTACCGTATCATACTCCCCCGCCAAACAGCCGCACGGGGTACAATCGTACCGGTGCTGGCGTCCCTTGTGCGCTGTAGCTTGCGCTACCCCTTGCTAGTGCTTGGGGTAGGCTTGCCCTTCCCGTGGTCATTTATTCCCTTGTCAGGGATGTTGCTGGGGTGAAGAAGGGTTGTGGGTACACCGTTCCCCCCCCTGTAGCTCCTCCAGCCGCTTGTCCTGCTCATCCAACCATGCGTCGTAGGAGGTTTGCTCCTCGTCCGACGCTGGTTGTGGTTGAGCTTGGCTGGTTGACCCCCCCCGCTCCTCGGCCTTTTCGTCCTTGGTCGCGAGTTGGTCAACCTCCATGGCTTCCGGAGGTGTAGGTTCGGTTGGGGGGCAGCAGGCCGTGTCGGGATTCGAGGTTGGTTGGGTGCGCTTGGCAAGCCTATGTGCTTGCGTTGCCTGGCGTTCCCGTTCCAACCTTTTCTCCTTCAACTTTTGGAACTTTTTATTGATCCGTGCTTGCTGCGCCTCCGTCCTTACCTTAACTACTGCGGTTGGGTTTCCCCCTACCACCACGGTTACCGGTGCTGGCTCCCTGGGTGGTACTGGGGCGGTTTCCCTCGTTGCCCCTGTGGGGGCCCTTTGTGTGTGGGGTCCGGCTTGCTGTGGACGGTGTTGCCGTGTGATGGAGTTGGTGCGGCTGCCGTGTGGTGTGGATGACTGTTGTGGACGCAACCGCCGCTCCACGTCCGCTGTCCGATCGTCCCATCCACGGTTGTATATTGCCGCCCTCACCGGATCCTGTAGCAGTTGACGCAGTGGCATACGGCGTACCTGCGCGGCTGTTATCGGCATGTCTGTGTGGACCAATCCGAGTTGGCTGATCAGGGCCGCCACTGGTTCCCATCTGTCGTCCCCTTGTCTTGCCATGGTGCTAGAGAGGGGTGGTTAGTAGTGAATACAAAACAAATTAAAAAAAATATTAAATTTTATTTTTGTCCTATGGGCGCGCGTTTTAGGCAAGACACATGTATCTTCCGTGGCGGTTGCTGATCGGTAAGGAAAACTCCTTTTCCGACCCGCTTTGCTAGCCTTACCGGTCCCCACCATTTTGGTGCGAATCCGGCATGGAAGTCCTTATGTGCCTTCGATAAGTGATGTGCTTTGTAGTAGACTATGTTGCCCTTGCCGAACTTCACCGGTGTGCCAGTGTTCGTGCTCGGTGTTACCACTACCTTTTTGTGTAAAATACGTTGTTCCCGCACTACCCTTTCTTCTTGATTTTTGCGGACGTGCGTTGGTGTCGATTTTCCTACTGTCCAATCCCCGGGTCGCTTGCACTCTCTGCCTAAGACAAGGACCGCGGGTGGGTAGCCTGTTTGTTCGTTACACCTGTTACGTATTGCAAATAGAATTTCGGGTAGCTTTGTGTCCCATGATTTATGTTTGCCCTCGACCAGCCTTGCGCGCAAGCCTTTTTTTATGTCTTGGTTGTGGCGTTCGACCGGGTTGGCCCTCGGGTGGTAGACTAGTGTCGTCAACCTTGTGCCCCCCAGCGTTCTAACGCGTCTAACATTTCGTTTGACACAAACTGTGGGCCGTTATCGCTGAGACACACGCGAGGGTAACCGAAACGTGAAAAAAACTCGCGTTCTAGCGTTTCGATTATTGTTTTTGAGGTTGCTGTTCCGAGGGGGTAAGCCTCGGTCCACCTACTAAAACAGTCAGTTGCTACCAGTATATACGATTTTCCCTTACCGGAACGTGGGTATGGGCCCATCAGATCGACACTGATAACTTCCCATGGTTGGCGGGGGGTTCTAGGTTGTATTGGGTCGGTTGGGCGTGAGTTTAGCGGTTTCGTGCTCGCGCATACGTGGCACGCCCCGACATATTATAACCTTACGTCATTCTTTTGCCCTTTCCAATAAAACCGTTGTCGTACCACCCTGTATGTTTCTTTCCAACCCGGATGGTTAGACAGAACGTGATCGTGACACCTCCATATTACCTGTTGCGCTTTGGTTTTTGGTATAACGACGGGTGTGTGGGGGCCTACGTTTATGCGTAGGAGTCCTTCGAAAAAAAGGTATGCGTTTGTTCCCGATTTTGAGCTCCTAGTGTTCTGCGCAGGGCCGTCCCCCCTGTGACCGGCGACTACGTCGCAAATCGTGGCGTCTTCGGACTGCCACTTTTGGAGAGTCGTCGCGGTGAGCGGTGTGTCGTCACTGACTTGGTTATCGCGCATAGAAAAGATACGATCGGTTTTGAGGTCTACTTTGGTTGTTGGCGTTGCAGGCGCCCCTACCATCTTTTCCTCAAGTTGATCTTCGTCTACGGGTGCCCCCGGTGCTGGGTCGCGGGATAACAAATCCGGTGCTTCGTTTTGTATTCCCGGGACGTGTACCGTACTGAAATGTAAATTAGCTAGTTGTAGTGACCAATGTGTTAATTTTGAATTTTTGTCTTTGGCCCTGTATAACCATGTTAGTGCCGAGTTATCTGTTAGGAGTTCAAAACGTCGGGTCTCTAGGTATGGTCGAAATTTGTCCGTTGCCCAAATTACTGCTAGGCACTCGCGTTCTACCGCGGCGTACCTCGTCTGTGTCTCGCTAAACTTTTTGCTTGCGTAGGATATGATGCGTCTTTCCTCCGGTCTGTCACCCCGTTGGAATAGTACCGCACCAGCTCCTATCTCGCTTGCATCGGTTTGGAGACAAAATGTTTTGTTGTAATCTGGTGGGGACAATTTCGGCGATGTGACTAGCGCGTTTTTTATTGACTTAAACGCGCGTTGTTCGGCATCCGTCCATTTCCACCTATTCCCCTGTTTCAATAAATTTGTTAGGGGTGCTATGGTGTCCGCGTAGTTGCCTACGAATTGGCTGTACCAGTTGCATACCCCTAAAAATTTTCGTACTTGCCTAACGTTACGTGAAACCGGAAAATTGTCAATGCAGACTAATTTTTCCGGTTGCTTTTGTATGCCTTCCGAGTCTACAATGTGCCCCAAAAATGAAATTTCGCGTAGTCCGATTTTGCATTTTTTTGTGTTGCACGTTAGTCCAAACCTCTTGCGACGCTCGAGAACTTTGTCTAAGTGGGCCTGATGTTCGTACTCGTTCCTTGAAAATACTACTATATCGTCTAGGTATACTTGTATGAACTCATCCTGGTACCCCCTCATTACTTCGTTCATGAGTCTCACGAAAGTCATTGGACTATTTTTGAGACCGAAAGGGAGAACTCGAAATTGAAATAGTCCTCTACGTGTTCGAAATGCCGTGTATTTTCATGCATTTTTGTGTAAGGGTACTTTCCAGTACCCCGAGCGAAGATCAAAAATACTGAAAATTTTCGCGCCCCGCATTTTTCTAATCATTTTGTTGAGATCTGGCATAGGGTACGCTTCGGACTCCGTTGCGTCGTGAGCCGCCTGTAGTCGACACAGAGGCGGAATGATCCGTCTTTATTCTTTGCCAATACTACTGGTGCGGCCCACGGTGAGGTGATAGGTTCTACGAGCCCTTGGAGTTCCATATCGCGCACCATATCGTCGATAGTGGTTTGTTTTTGCTGCGGATATGGGTATGGTTTGAGCGCGATCGGGGACGGGTCTTTAAGCAAAATTTCGTGTTCAATTAATTTGGTACGTCCTACTTTTTCGCTGAATACTACCGCGTATTTGTTTAAAATCTTGGTTAATTTCGCGCGAGTTTCGGGGTCGTTTCCGAATTCTAATTGTGACAAGTCGGGACGAGTGACGGGTGGTTGGGACTTCCCTATCCAACATGTTGATGTTCGAATTTGCTTACCCATGTGGATTGTGCACGCGGCGTAGTCCCAAGAGACTTCATTGTTTACAAGAAAGTCGTGTCCTAGTAACGCGTCGCAATACAAATTGTCTAGGATGGTAGCTTCGAATTTAATGTCGAGTGCACCTATCCTAGCTTCGAATGTGGAGGTGCCACTGGTTGTTGCAATGTGACCGTCCGCCATCCGGACTGTGTTTGTTGGTCCGTGGGGAGGTGTTTTGCCGTATTTACGGGCTACTGTCGGGTTTACGTACGATTTTTGTGCCTGCGAATCTAATAGAGCTGTTACGAAGCCTGACGGAAATTCGAGCTCGACCGCGAGGGTCGGAATTTTGTCTGGGCGCGTTCACGTATCATTATTAGTCGTAGTGCAATCGGTCGAGCGGGACAATTGGTTCTTAACCGCGACGGGAACTGTCTGGTCGTCGGTGTCAACCGCCATGACCATACTGTCAACGTCGGTTGCCTCGTTGCTCACCTCTTGTTTTGCCTGCGCAGACTGACCTAATTCGGGGATAAGCGTGGTGTGTGTGCTTGTGTCCCCGTCACCTGTGCAGGTGAACACCCGTGTCTCTGTTGCCTTTGTCCCTACACCTGTGGCTGCCCCATGAGCCGGTTGTTGTTGAACACACGTGTCACCGGTGAGGTGAGTGTGTTCTGTGGTGGGGTGGTGTAGGTTGGGGGTCTGTGAACGGGTGCCGATTGGTGATGAGACGGAAAAAATTTTCGTAGTTGGTTTTTCTGTGTGTTGAATTACCGAACTACGCGCTTTTCGATTACGTGTTTTTTTTCCGTGTGTACTACCGATAGTGGGTGGTGGTGGGTGGGGGGTTGCTGGTGAGTCGATGAGGGGGACTAGTCCTCGTCGACTCCCCCGCCGTTTCCCGACGTGGTCGGCTTATTTGGACACTTACTGTTCCAATGAGGTTCCCCACAATATTTGCACGGCCCTGGTGGTTTTTTTTCTGTGTGAGTGATGGGCGTTGCGGCGGGGTAGCGGTACGTTATGTAATTGCTTCCCAAAGCCGTATCACGATTATACTCGGTTGCGCGGATTTCCCCCTTGTGTACTAAAATAGTTCTTACGTAATGCGTGTCAGCGTGAAAACTCTTACCTTTTCGCTGTCTTGAGGTGGTGATGACTTGGGGAGATATCCTCAGCGGGGAGCCAATTGACGCGGCTACACTGGTAGGAATGGTAGGCCGGTCGTTGTCGTGGGTGCGTGTTGATGCACTCGGCACAAACGCACAACTTAACAGTTTATAAAACAAATAAACGGAAACACGAACGGTAGATTGTGTAGATGCCGGGTGGCGTTTATTTAACGTAAAAGAAAGAAAATAAAACAGAAAGACCCGTGGCCGGGTGAAGGTATGTATTTACAATACGAACTACAAAAAGACGGATACGGTGGGTCGCGTGTTGTAGGGACGTAATCAGACCGTGACGGTGGTTGTCCTACGAGCCTTGCCTCCCCGTCCCGCCTTGCCTTTGCGGCGTGGTGGGAGAGTTTAGAGTGACTTGATAGAGAGAGTGTGGCCATACGGAGTGATAAGATAAGATAAGAGATTAGGCCGCCATTAGTTGGCTAAACTAAAATTTCAGTATACACCAGTTATTAATGTATTACATGTTATTTTATAGTTTCGTTTCAAACTTTTCTCATTTCTTCTCAAATATTAATTTTTAAGAGTCTTAATTAATAACATGTTATATAGTCTTACGATTTCGTTATTATATTCTAACAAGTATAGAATATTTATTTTAAAAAGAACAGTTACAAATTATCAAGTAATACATGTCCTGTTAAATTATATTTAAAAAAATAATAACCATTTTTACTAGTAAATGGTAAGTATGGTTTTGCCATAATAATTATGTAAAATAAAAATGTATTATTCTTGTTGAACTAATTTATAATTTGTTTATTCCATCCTTGCAATGTTACATATTATTGTAGTAGGAAAGCAATTTATTGTAAATGTTAGGTAACATTTGTACTAACTCTTGTAACATCATTTAGTAATTGCACATCTGAATATTAAAGTAATACATTAAAACCAAATCATTGTATAATATAAATTATACCTAATAATAAATAAGCACATTCATTTTGTGATAATATCATATTATACATACCTAACATTTTAAGCTTGAAACAGGGCTTGAAAGCACTATTAATTAGCTGCATTATATTCTTTCAATAATAAATAAGCACATTCATTTTGTAATAATATCATATTATACATACCTAACATTTTAAGCTTGAAAGCACTATTAATTAGCTGAATTATAGTCTTTCAATAATAAATAAGCACATTCATTTTGTGATAATATCATAGTATACATACCTAATATTTTTAGCTTGAAAGCACTATTAATTAGCTCCATTATATTCTTTCAAAAATTAAAAGAAAATTATGTTACACATAAATACAAAATTAAAAATTTTAAACAAAACAACATATTATTAAATGTCTAATAGGAATATAATATTATAATAGCCAAACGCAAAACAGAATTAAAAACAATATAATAAGCATAAGATAATTTTTAATCATAAGAGCATAAACCTAAACTCTAAAGATAATATTTAAACTTTAAAGATGTATCCAAACAAAAAATATTTAAAAAAAAAAATAATATCTATTTGAAATACAATTTAAAAATAATAATTCTCTAAGCATGCGAAGCAATAGATTTGCTACTATATTTATTAAGAAGCTTAAGTTTTTTTTCCCAGCTATTTTTAAGCGAAAAAGAACAAATCTAGATATAATAGTATTCTTTAAGTTATGACAATCTGGAATGTGTTGAATTTCAATTTTTTTCATTTGTTCAATAAAAAATTTTTTGATGTTACAATTTTGATTTTTCACAGTATTATAATATTTTCTGAAAATTTTTTCCATGACCAAAAAATAATTAAATGTAATTTCGTTACAAAAAAACAAGCATCCTTTTTTATAGCGTTTTAGTTTAGATAACTTTGCAAAAGAAGCATTAATGCTATTTTTAGAGCCTACTGAACTCAAGCAATCAGTACACATTTTTGATTTTTTTTTAATACTAAATATTAAATAGCCGCATACATTGTAAAGAGAGTTTAACTCACCATTGCAAAGTTGATTTCGGGTTCACTTGTTTCTGATGGCAGCTGAATGTTTTGAAATTGGTTTTCAATTGGTTTAGTTTTTAAAGTGTCCAAAAATCCCGATAAAAATGTTCTGTCATCTTCCTCATAACTCCCTGTTGATACTTCCTTTAAATATTGAGATACAGATAACAATTTCAAATTATTTTTCACTTGCAATGCATTTGGTACTATGTTCTTTGATCTCAAAATACTAAATAGATTTTCAGGGCAATCCTGAGTAAATCTTGAAGTCAAGAGAAATTTAAATCCTTTATCAATTAGGTAAATTTTTTGAATATCTAAAATTGATTTTGTTGCTAGTATGGAACCAGTTTGAGACGGTTTCCACATCCTTTTATGTCCTACTTCTAGATCTGACATAATATCTATAAAACTATTTAAAAATTGTATAGTTTCTTCATAAATGTCTGGTTTCAATTTGCTTAAAGCTAAAACAGGATGTCTGGACGTCATCAAAGAAAACCATCTATCTACTAAGTTAATGAACCAAGCAGTTGTAAGATATTCTGGCTTATTTAATTCTTCAGACAAGAATCTTAAGGCAGTATATACATCATGATTTATTACATTAGTTGATTTTCCAACCTTCATTTTTTGAAAATGGTTTGGCATCAAATCTTGTTCAGACAGTTTAGGAACTAATAAAAAATCTAATTTTTCTTGATACTTAATAACATCTTCAATATGATTTGAACAAATTTTATTTGTAGGAAGATTGTAAAGTTGCTGTATTTTATTGCTAATAAATATTTCTTTATTAATTACTAACATATTCTTAATATTCTTAAAGAGATGAGGTACATCTGGAATAACAAACAATTTCCTATTGTCATCAAGGGGATGAGGTAGAAAGTTTGACAATTTACAGTGACGACCGGCAGTTATATTCCATTTCCTCCACAAACTTTGGTTACTGGGCCCCATATCCGATTTAAGAGCAACAACATTCAATCCTATAGACTCTGTTTTGGAAATTATATCAACTACAATATCATGATAAACATTGCCATTAACAGACTTCCCGGTAAAAAATATGCTACTGTTTGTTTCCATCTTGTACTTATGCCACCAAGCATAAAAACCAAAACACTCGTGGCTGTTCCTTCATGATGTGGTAAAGTTACCTTTCCTATGTTTTTATTTGAAGACACATCAAATAAATTTGATGGTGTTATAGCCATTTCGTCCATTATTAAGACACACTCTTTTTCATTGTCATTCTTAAATGTTTGAATTTTTATTTCCAAAAATTTAAAAACTTCATGTAAAATTCCAGGTTCAAACTTTAAATTTTGAATTCTTCTTCGCAATGTTCTTAAAGATGGCAATGGAGTTTTTTGTTTAATTAATTCTTTATAGCCATTGTTACCACAGCTAAATTTAAGTTTTAATGCCTTTGTTATTGTGCAGTTTGACCATTTCATAAATTTTGTTGATTTCCTATTCATTGCTTTAATTTGATCACTATTGAAGACTGAATTTAGGATTGCAGTGTTATTTTCATACATTTCTAATTTTTTAGTCACTTATTGAAGGCGATTTTTAAATATATTCATCTTTGCAACAGAATTTTTATACTGTCGTTCATAATCAACCATTTTCTTTAACATACTTTCATAACTAATTTTACTATGGTTTACCTGGTCTTCTTCAATTATAGTTATGTTATCTGATGTATACTGATTTTGTATTTCTAATTCATTTTGTTCAGGGATATTCTTCTTCATGGGAGATTTTATTTTCCTTGCTGTGGGGGGTTTTCTTTTCGGTATTTCTTTAGTAAAAAAAAACTGAGTAGGCACAGCGTCACATTTTAACCGTTTGCTACCATCTTCTCTTATTTTTTCCCACATTTGATCTTCAAAATGAACCTTAAAATCATTAATGAATATTATGTAGTCTTAAAATTCAAAATTATCTTAATTATATGTAGTACTTATTAGATAGGTAGCTGCAAAATAAAACATCAATAAATATCAAGTTAAACGGACAATGAATTTTTATAAAAATAAATATATTTTGAAATATGTCAAGTTAAATGAATATATAAAATATAAAATAATTGCTAATATACAATATTATACATGTATACAATAAAGTAGGTAGGTAGCTACTTCCTCTTCAGAAAATATACTCTGATAAATACACATTAAATAATAAATACATGTAGGTTCCCACCTATATGCTATATTAAACTTTTTTAAATCAACTATAATTAGTTATTTAATTATACCTAGGTACTTACTTCACACAAGCATGAATAATTTGTTGGTACCCAATTATCCCTCTTCATTTTTACCAACCACATTATCCTTCTGGCAGCATCTTTAGGGAAATGTTTCATGAGAAATCCTTTTTTGTTAGAATTTGTGCATCCAACAGCTGCACACCCAGGCATTTTTCAAATTGTGTTTTAACTATAGTGCATATTATAAAGTGTACCTATATATTAATATATTAAATACTCTAAATAATTGTATGTCATGATTAGAAATACATGGTATCAGCTGGGTAGGTACATTGTATATAGCTGAAAATTAATGGTGAATATACAGGTATTCTAAATATTATACTTACAAAAATTAAAACAAATTTTGAAAAATATTATAGTTTCACGATTTAAAAAATAGCAACAACTAAATAAAACAAATGCAATATACTAAATCGTTTGTAAAGTAAAAATAATCTATGATAGTGCATGTAAAAACATCTTATCAGAAATAAAAGTAGCCAACTAATGGCGGTCAAATCTTTCATCCAATCAGAGCAACTCTCCGTATGGCCACACTCTCTCTATCAAGGCACTCTAGGAGAGTTGGCGATGTCGCGCTTGTAGCCCGTGGTGGCGGTTTGTGAAGTGCAGATAGGTAGCTCTGACGCCTGTACTTTGTACTGGTCGTCCGTTGCGTACCGTATCAAGATGCTTCAGATGCTCATAAAAAATTATTGTGGATTTATTCTAAATTGTTTTAAATTTAAATTAGAAGCAAGTTATAAGAAACTCTTTATTACATTTTAAAGTATTTTTATCAAACGAAAATTTTTTATAAAAAATAAAAAAATTATAAAAAAAAATATTAAGAATCAAAATTTTCTTATGTCTACATAGATCAAAAATAGTCAAAATATTTTGAAAATGTATTGTTGTATAGAAAATGGTAATACAAAAATTAAAACATTAGATGAAAATTTCAAATATTCACGGTATTGCCATATTGGTTTCTAGCTATTATATTCAAATTCTGATTTTCAGAATTTTTAAATTCACTTGAAGATTTTTGAATAGTTTAGATTTTTTATACTGTTTAAAGATGATGTTGTTATAATACAAACATCTGTTTTCATATAAGAATCCTCTTTTTTTTTTAATTTTAATTATTCAGCAGATATTTTTTTTTTTTTTGAGAACTTTGATGCACCTAAATCAAAATTTGAACTTTTAGTTTTTGAGTTATATAACTTTGTGTACTAAGAATAATCATAATATATGGAAATTGGATAAGTAGATTTGAAAATGGTAGTAGTTAGTACTAATTACCTTTGATTTATTGAGATAATCTATTTGTAATAATTATTAAGTTGGTAGGTATATTGAATATTGAATAGGTACGTTACTACATCTAATATTAGGTAGGTACTTATAGTTTTTTAGAGTAAACCATATTTAAGGATTATTATAATTAGCGTAAACATTTTAATAATTCAGCATTTCTCATTAGAATTTTGATTTACATACATCTACATTTATAAGAACATCATCTGCTAATTAATTTTGCAGTAAAAAGGGAAATTCTCTAAAATTAAAAGTTTGTATAGCCTCGGGACACTCTAATAATAGTACAAAAAATATCAGGAATTTTAATATAATATGGTCTTTAGGCATTACTTAAAAATTCTAAAAAGCAGAATTTGAATAAATGTATTTTTGAAAGAATAAATTTGGTGAGCATTTTTTCACCAGAATGTCAAGTAAATTTTGTATTTTAAAAAGTAATTTAAAAACTGATCGATGGGCCTTTGTTGTGGGAGCCCGACACTGGATGTCTTTATATAAAGTCACTTAGTGTTGGGTACATAATTACCAATATATTATTATTAATTATTTCCAAATTAATACAGTATATTACTGATATAAGTTTTTATTTATAAAATTATATAAGAAATTCTTCGTAAATATACCTTTTTTTTCTGTTGGTATTTTTTACATTCTACAAACTTATAAATTATATAAATAATATTTTTCCGAAAAATTTCTGAATATTCAAAATTAATTTAATTTAACATAATATATTATCGTAATTTAAAACAAAATATTATTTATATTATATCATTAATATTCTATCATCACTATATATAATTTTTTTTGAATGATATAATATAGAATAATATAATATTATAATATGGTTACGTATTTGTAATTAAATATTAATAATGTGGTAATTATAGATACTAATTAACGTTCAAAAAATATTTGTTTAACCATTTGCATGTGGTTGTGAGTAATATTGTAGTTTGGGGATTTATTTTCCTGGGAATTTTTATTCCGACTACCGTCTACTAAGATCCTATATAAGCCAATAACAAATAAACGAATTTTATCATAATATACTATGTAATAAACCTGAAATCTGTATAGTTAATGTACTAAAATGTATAGGTAATATTATAAGTCCGTTGAAAGTCTAATATACTAATTCTGAGTCTATTATACTATAGTGACAGCAGGGGTACGAAACTCCGTGGGTTGGCCGAACAGGCGATTTCAGCCTTGAACACGGTATATAGCGGGGGGGCGGGGTGGCATACGTAAAATAGGGAATGGTAAACAAGCCGACCCCGCGTAGCGTATCCCGCTTATGTTTTGGGAAACGTTTACACAAACGGGAGACTTGGTGACAGCGACGTATCTGATTAATCTATCTTATTTTAAGTATTAACCAGGTAAAAATATGAACTCAGTACAACCAGTCCCATTGGCGGAAATAGGAGGGTGCACAGGGGACTTGTGCACTCCCAAGTTCAAAATGTGCAACCCCCAAAATATAAAAGAATTAATCTATAATATTTTGATTATTTTCAGGTAAAAGTTATCAATAAATACAAAAATATGGTACCATAGTGTATATTGAGGAATATAATAAGTGAGTACCTACCATTAGCAGTGCCGCGACCACTGGGTGTGGAAGGTGTGCAATGCACACGGGCCTCCAGCTCTAAGGGGCCTCTGAAACAAAAATCTAAAATTGTCTATTTAAATATTTTTTAGATTCTGAGTGCAACGATGAATTTATTGATTTTACAATGATGTGTGTGTTTTTTTTTTTATTTCCATTTTTTATTGTGTCTGTCATCACGTTTTAGGACAGTAAAAGTGCTTGGATTTTCTTTAACAGTATAGCTTTTCTGATAGGAAAGTGAATCTAGTCGGTACTTTGGGGGGTCAAAAGTGAAAAATCCAAAGTAGTTTTCAAAGGCGGGATGAAAAACAAAATAAAAATTAAGGAAAAATTGGTAATTTTTACCCTAAAATCTGTTTCAAAAAAATAGATTATGGTTTTTGGTGCAACTCTTAAATAAATGACCGTAGGTACATTAAAATTTAAAATTCATTTTGAACTATTTAGGCACTTTTTCATTTTCCATTTTTTTTTAGTTTTTTTTCTTAAAATATCAATAAAATTTTATTTGTTAGTTAAAAAAGCTTGAAAATTTAATACAAGGCTCCTACTATATTGTTACAATAGCATTTGAAAAATATTAAAAATCCTTTGTCACAGTTTTTTTTGTAAGCATTTAAAGTTCAAATTTTGACAAAAGGCGTAAAAATCACGAAAATTAGCAAATTATTTTAAGTTAAGAATTGGTAAAAATTTTTCTTAATAAATCTAAGATTTTAAAATGTAATACAAGATTCCTTATAAGATTATCTACCTTTATAAAAAAAAAAATGTCTATAAGAAAGTTAAATTAAATTTTTAGAAGCGTTTGAAATTCAAATTTTTACAACATTGGATATTCACTCGATTTCTCATGTAGCGATTTTCTTATTTTGTTGTAATTCAAAAACGAACAACTGTAAAAGTATTAAAAATACATTTGCACAATTTTTTTTATAACCATTTAAAGATCGAATTTTGACAAAATTTATTAAATTTTAAAATAGAATAATTATTTTGTAGTTAAAAATGTATAAAATGTTCAACTTTTATATCTAAGGATTGAAAATTTAAAACAAGATTCCACGTAAGTAGTTATTTCTGTTACCAAAAAATCTAAAAAATACGTGACCACAGTTTATTTTTATAGTCATTTTAAGTTCAACTTTGGATAAAATTACATTAAAAAAAACCTAGAATAACTATTTTAGTAATTTTGTTGTGATTATATAATATTATTCGTGAGTACTTGTAATTTCTAAAGTACACTATTATATATCTCGGTGCGAGTCATTTGGTCGAAGGCCATTTTTCGAAGGTTTAGTGATCGAAAAAAAGCGATCGAAATGTCATGTGATCGAATTTTTTTTTGGTCGAAAAACAGATGATCGAATATTTTATTAATATAGTCGAAATATTTCGTGGTCGAATGGGTTTTTTGGTCGAAGTAAAGATAATTATTATCTTTTCGATTACTTTATCCAGTATTTTTATAGATGTACCTAGCCCATATGAAGGTATATCGTATAGTAGGTACTTAGTGTGTAACGACTGTTCAACGTGTACGGTGTACCTACCAATAGTGTGTATCATCTGTTCAATATACTTTGGTATTTTATACATATTTTTGCAACAACAGGTAATTTTTTTTTATTATATATAAATATGAATATTGATATTGTACCTAGCATCCATGGAGGAATATATTATTAAATATAAATAATTTCATATACTAGTATAAAAAAAACAAAGATTTATTACGCTGATCCGGGTTATGATTTATTAGATTATTTAAGAGGAATAGCTCAAAATTTAAAGTTTTAATTACTCATTATATTATATTATTTACTAATACTTATAAGTTATACTAGTATCTATACCTACCAATTATTTTAATATTTTACTACAATATTTTTTTACATTATAATACCTACTTTAGTAAATTTTTATTTACTTGTATGTAATATATATTTGTCGATCATAACATATTTAAATTTTAATTACTTACTATATTATATTATTTATACTAATACTTATAAGTTATACTAGTATCTAGAACTACCAATTATTTTAATATTTTATAACAACTTTTGTCTACGTTATAATACCTACTTAAATTAATTTTATATTATAATTTATGTTTTTTTTTTTAAATAATTAACACAAAATATATATTTTTCGTCCATGACATATTTCGATGACATAACATTTCGATCATTTGCATTTTCGATATTATATTTTTCGATCAAAAAAGTGTTTGACCAGATACCTTTTCGATCACTTTCTTTCTATCACAAGACTTTTAGTCACTAGATTTTCGGCCAGACAACCCCCACCCGACCCCGCGTAGCGTATCCCGCCTATGTTTCGGGAAACGTTTACACAAACGGGAGACTTGGTGACAGCGACGTATCTGATTAATCTATCTCATTTTAAGTATTAACCAGGTAAAAATATGAACTCAGTACATCCAGTCCCATTGGCGCAACAAGGGGGGGGGGGGAAACAGGGGACTTGTGCACCCCCAAGTTTAAAATGTGCACGCCCAAAATATAAAAGAATTAATCTATAATATTTTGATTATTTTGAAGTAAAAATTATCAATAAATATAAAAAATATGGTACCATAGTGTATATTGAGGAATATAATAAGTGAGTACCTACTTCACTACTAGGTATGTTCCAACATTCCCACCTATAACAGTATACCTAACATAATATTATTATGAAATAATCTTTAGCTTAGGTAGGTATTTAATTTTGTATAGAACAGGTCACAGTTACGTCGTTATTACTTATTTATGTAACATTGATTATACCTAATAATATTTCAACAAAATACAAACAGGATAACAATATTTCTCTTTATCTGTGGCAGGATAAAAGACTGCCCATGAATGTGAGCGAGTTTATATTATTTCCTTGTTCATAATCAATTGTTATAATTTATAAAACAAGAATATATTTTAGATAACAAATATACAATAAAAGTTATTAAAGTTGTGTTTATTTAATTTTAATCTAGAGGTATGACATAGTTACGTATACGCGTGCTGTTAAAACAGTTTACTATGTACATTTAACTGAACATAAAATTATTATTTTTTTGACTTACTATAATAATTAAATACAAATACAAATATTATCCAAATATGTTAGATGTATCTTTATGAATCGATAAGAAACCTAATAATTAAAATAGAACGCAATATACAATAATAAAAGTTACTGAATGTTGTTAAAATAAAAATGAATTTGAACTACATGTTAAAAATAAAAGATACCATTTAAGTTCCTTTAATTACTTACAAATTAGTTTATTGTTTTAATATGTATGCTAAATATTGTAAACCAATTTAGTTCAAAATGTATAGATTCACAATTCATGGTTGTTTTCACATGAATGTATATTAACATAAAAACTGTTCAAAAAAGTAAAACAAAGTTCTACATTCAAAAATAAATATTCACTGAAAAAAAATATTGATATGATTACGTTTAATTCAAAATAAATTAATACTTGGTAGGAACAAAAAAAAAAAATCAATTGAATAATTTGAAATAGAATTAATTATTTGTTAAATTAAATGTAGAAAGAATTTATTCAGATTCACTGCCAGAAAAATCATCGTTGCTGTTTATTTGATTGGAGTTGATTGACGAAATGTAATTATCGACATTAAATTCAGTTGATTTATCATCTTCTTCATTTAGTACTTCCTATAATTGAATTAAGCTAAATTAGTTTTTGTTTATGTATTTGAAGGAAATATATTTTTGTATAAATATTGGATTACTAGACAACCAACTAAAAATATAAAAAAAATAGCTAATTCTTCAATAACAATCAGATAACATTTTGTTGATTCCATTTACAGTTTGCATAATAATTGTGTATTTGTGTGAATAAACAATTTCATATTTACCTTTAATGTGTTAACGAGATCAGTTATTTGTTTGAGTAATTTTTTACAACATGTATTTTCTTCTTCCAATGCCATGACTATAGTATGTAATTTACGATTTTGTTCAAGAACTTCTTCCAAAACCTTTCTACGACGATCTGCAATAACCTCCCAGTATTTTTCATTAGGACCATCTAAAATGACAAGTTCATTATGATTAAATTTTTAATTAGCATAATATTGTTTATAAAAACAATTAAGTACAAGATATAAATAGTAAATCCATACTAGTGCTAGTGAGATCTTCAATAATTAACTTATTGTATTGAGATGCATTTACTTTTGAAAATAAATACTTTTTTTCATTTTTTTCATTTTAGGATCAGAACTAATGTAACACATTTATACATACAATTAATATTAATACTAATATACTATACAACAAATCTAAAAATAAATTCATACTTGTGTTCATGAAATCTGCAGGTCCCAACCAAGTTTTCTTTGTCGCCGCCAGACGGCTGCAATGTTTGCAAGAACTTTCTGGGACTTCCTTTTTTGTGACTTCTGTAGTTAAATCACTGAGTAGTATAGCACCACAGAGCTCTAACCGGGGTATAGTGGTCGCATGAAATGGCGCTACCCTTGATTTTGAAACATATAGTGATGTTTCGAATTCTCCATTTTAATTCTGTGTTCTTGGGTGAACACATGCTCCGTACGCCTAGTGTGAGGCGTCACAAAATCCATGAAGCTGGATGTTAAACCAACTACTTGACAATGGCCGATGCGGAATGGCTAATTTATCTAAAGCATACAAAGATAAATAAAAGTTTTTCCACCGATGCTGCATGTCGTCGGGTAATGTAGTGTCCCAATCATCTTCAACACCCATAACTGTTGAACAAAGATTTTTCCAGTTATAAGAACTGGGGTTAGGAAACCAAGTGAATCGTAAATCTATTAATGTCAGAAAGTAATGTTCGCTTAGTCATTTTTTTGGGTGAATCCATGGCTTTAATGTAAAGCAAAAACAATCTGTTATGGGTTGCCACGTTATGCCTAAAGTACTGACAGCATCCTGTTCACTAAGTTGTAAAACATGATTAGGATCGGTCCCAGAATTTGGTAATTTACTCAGGACTTCGGAAGAGCTTGTACACCATTTTCTTAACAGGTAGACAACTGAGACGCCAACGTGTCTGAAACATCTTTGTATAGCTGGAAACATTCGTCTGAAGATTCAGCACAAGTAAGTAAATCGTTTACATAGAAATCATCTTTAATAGCTGAAAAAGCTATCTCCACCAGGATACGGGTCGCTAAATAGGAAGCTGATTTTGTAATGTACGTGATTGTGCGAAGGTTATATTCCCTTAACAGTCCAGAGGGACTTGGACGATACCAAATTCGTTGTAATTGACAGTCTTTTGGAGTTACTAGTATTTGACGGTACATCTTCTCAACGTCTGCAGTTAATGCTATCTTATGTACTCTAAATCGTAACAGTTTAACCATAGGTTCTTTTAACATGACATCATTAAGGGATAGCCCAGAAATTGTTGGAGCTGATCCATCGAACACAACTCTTAATTTTGTGGTGATGCTGTCTCTCTTGATGACAGCATGGTGAGGCAAATAATATGTTTGACTATTTGAATCATCATTAGTTACCAGTTCCATGTGATTCATGTTTAAGTACTCTGACATAAACTTGTGATAGGCTATGCATAGTTCCCTGTATTTAGATAACCGTTTTTCCAAGTTAAAGAATCGTTGTTGCGCCATGTGTTTAGATTCACCGAGCGAACTGAGTTTAGTATTTAACGGAAGGCTAACAACTAATCGCCCTGAATCACCTCTGTCTTCTTAAAATGGTGTTCAGCTATATCTTCTTCATCTTCACGAACACTTGATTTACTGATAAATAGTGAAAGCGCTGAATTTATTGTTGCATCATTAGCACCAGCACAAGCAGAAAACATAGTCTGTATAACTTCACTATTTAATACCCTTTAAGTAAGAACCAATTTAAGTGTGGTTTTGTGAATCACTAAACTATTTGTAATGGCAACATTTCTCCACTGAAAAGTGTGTAAAACATTTCTGCGCCAAGTATTATATCTACCTTGCCTAGTGTATCATAGCTTGGATCAGCCAATTGTTCATTAACAATATCCAGAATCTTTGACTGATCTAAACGTATTGATCGAGATGGCATATCATTGGCAATTGAAGGAAGTACATGAAGATCTAGTGAAACGTTGACATGTTCAAACCTAGAATACATAAAAACTGGTTGCAATTTCTGTGCATCTGACCTCATTGAGTTGATACCAACTAGTGGTAGAAAACATTTTGTTTTAGACAATCCAAGAAATTGGGCACAGGCATCAGTTATAAAATTAACCTGTGATCCTGAGTCCAGTAGTGCTCTACAGGGCTGAGGATATCCAGCTGCATCATTAATGTACACAACGGCTGTGGCCAACATGACCATGTCACCTGACGCATGCATTGACTGTGCTATTCCCTTACTAAAACATGGAACACTTGTGCTTGCAATGGGCAAATGGGCAAATGGGCAAATCCGTTTCACTTCTTTTTTGTTGGTTTTCATGAACTTGATCCAAATGCAATTTTGACCGCATTTTGGACAACTTGAGAACCTGCAGTCTTGTGCTTGATGATTAGAGTAAAGACAGTTGAAACATAACCGATTCTTTGAAACAAATTCTTGGCGATCTGGTACTTTCAAATCGTTAAAACCTTTGCATTGATATAACCTACGAGTTTCATTGCAAAAAGGACATTTGTATGGTGTAGTTACCTTGTCTGCAGGTTAAACACAAAAAAACCTTTTTTCTTGAAATTTATTACTGGACTTGACCACATTCTGTTTAATGCATGATTCACCAATGTTAACTTCACCTGCTTTATAGGCAGCAATACGGTTAAATAAAAATACCTTTATTTCTTTGAACTCTGGTAGGTCTTTCTTGTTATATTGAATGTGCCATTCTCTGACGGTTACTCTATCCATTAGGTTGCATATTAATGTGACCAACCAAGCGTTCCACCCCTCAATCGGTTGACCTAATGCCTGTAATACATTTATATTTGAAGTAATGTGATGATAAAGTCTTTGCAACTCTATTACTGAAGCTATTGAAATTTTGGGAGTGTCAAATAATGCTCTAATATGTGATTGAATAATTGCTTCCTTGTTTTCATACCTTGCTGTTACTGCATCATAGGCCTGCTCATAGTTCTCATAGTTGGTATAGATTTTTGATATTGTCAAAACTATAGAACCACAAATGAAAAATAATAATAATAAATTCTCATTTGTAGTTGGTATAGATTTGACAATATCACTGGCCTGCCCTCCTAAACAAGCCTTAAGAAAATGCAACTTATGAATCGGTGCCATATCTTTGTTGTTGTGGAAGTAAACATTAAAAGAATCTATGAATGATGTCCATTCTTTCCAATCACTGCCCATTTGGCACAACAATGATAATAGTAATAACAATATAAAATATAATTTCAATTGCCTCTTGGGCTATAATACAATGAACAATGGTAAATAATAATATATAATTGAACAAAGGCCTGAATGGCTGTAAGATACAAACAGAATGTAAATAATAAATAATATGCCTTAACGGCTACCAGAACATAATAATACTTTAGGACCCGTAGGTCATACATACACACATATTTGGTCGACCAATACTCACATAACAGTTGAGACACACACCTGGTTTTACACCCACGTTACTGCACCAGGGCCTGTAAGTATGTCAATAAGTTACAATAAAAATCAAATTGACCCTGAGTACGTGCGAATGTGTGCCAGCAACTGTTGACGATGACTTCACTAACAAAAACACACTGAATGCAGCCGGAACAGGATCTCTAGTCTTCGCACTACTGTCCTCACGAGCAACGAGGTACACCAAAACACGTTGAATCACAACACAAATTTCTGGTAATTTTGACCACCCTATACTGGGAACAACAAATTAGTGATGGAAATGAACATTTCTGAGAACGATAATTACCAGAAACTTAATCACAAATTCACAACAACTTGGTTTGGGACAACTGCCAACAGCTCATGACAAAAATGATGTAACAACCATGACGTTGCTTGAACTGCTCAGCAGCGAGCACAAAAACCAACGGTCTTTCAGTGTCACCACACTAAAACAATAACCAACGGAAAAACTATGAACTTTATGACACTGAAAGCATGATTACACGAAAAACAACTTAAAGTTTTGAACATAAACAAATATAACGAAAACATTGATAATGATTCCACAGCTGGATGGTCGCCATTGAACTATATGATAACTTGAATGCTCTACAAGCAGTGTTGCCCGAAAGGGAATGTTAGAAAGAGATGGAATATACTAATGGTGTTACTATCTTTGTCTTACACACTGCGCTAATATCTTAAATTAAATTTCCGCGATATTATTTAAGACTTTAGTTTGGTTTTTAAAACTTGGCATCTCATTATTTTTTAATTTCCACAAATTATTTATGATTAAATTAATAGAATATAAATAATTTAACGATAAGTAAATGGTTTATTAGTAGATAATTATAATTTATAATACCTATAATAAGTATTGAAATATGCTTTTCTTGTGGACTCCTACATTTGTTATATAAATGTAAAGGAAGTTGAGAGGATTTGTATGTTGGTAATAAAATAACAAGTTGTAAATTTAAAGTTAGAAGGTTTTAATTCATAATTATAAGCATATAAAATAACAAAAAATTGATTTTTATTGACAATTTTTGGTATTTATAATATTATTCATAATTGAAAGAAAAGTTACTTACCCAACTTACCTGATGCTGTACCTACAACTTACCTCAATTATTTTTGTTACTACTTTCCTAACTTAAGTTAATATTGTAAATTTATAATCTAGCTACAATTACTACTACTACTAAAATCTTCAATACATTTTTGTTATACTTCTTGTCCAAAATGTCCTAAAGTAAATAATCATTTAAAGATACTATAACTTATAAGAAATTGTAGATACTTCAACTATAGTCATAACCTTGAAGTTATATAATCTGTTAAGCTAACTTAGTAATTTATGTTGAGTTGACTTCAGCTAGATATTTTTCCTGTAATGACAATAAAACTATAAATTAATAAAAATGTTTTATTTAAAATAAACTAGCAAAATATTCAACTGTATAAGAAATAATAATAATAATAATAATAAGAGTATAAAATAAGCAGTAGTGTTAAAATAAAAGCATACAATGAAAATAATTATTAATTATAAAATAAATCAAGCTCAATTCAAATTTAAATATATTTAACATGAACAATTTCCAATGACAAAAGTGCTGAAGTCATATACATAGTATTATATACAAATAAAAAATATTTAAAAATTATAAAAGTTTAATTGTGACTCAGATTAAACATGGTTAAATAAAATAAGTTTGTTTAATTTATGCCTAAGGGATGACTTTGAACCTTGATTTTGCTGTGTCAATTGCTTACACTGAGTATGCACTCTTAAAGTGCAATAATATGAAGATATAAATTTTACAATTTTCATTTCATGTAATTCTAAATTGCATGTATCAATAACTGGATGTGTAGGATATACATTTTTTACTCGATCCAAAAATTGTCTTTGAACTTTTATCATAACATCTTTATATTCTAGTATATTTTATATTATAGATAATTTTTAACCACCACGACCAAAAAAAAAAATTACACAACCAGTGACGGGTTGATTAATGTTAAACTGAAAGTGTTCATATATTTAACTATGAAAATGTTAACCCCTGAACAATTCATATCACTTATATTTATATTGTATGCAATTTAACTTTTGAAAATTGACAGTTATTAAAATTGTTAAGGATTAAGCCAATCAATAAAGTTATATTTATCAAATTATATTTAAATAACAATATTAGAATTCTTATAAGTACATTAATAATATTATATTTTTTTTTTAATTGTGTATCTCTTTTTTTTAATTAATGAATTACAGTTTGTTGATAAAGCATAATTAAATTTAAATATGCATACATAAATTGCTCGTTACCAATACAAATAATATTGTTGACTTGATAATATTACATTTTGAACACACTTTGGTGTTTGGCTCCTATGAAAATAAAATCAAGTATTAAAAGAATTGCAAAAATATTTATATCATGAATAAATAATTAAATAATATATTGAGATTTAATTAGTAACAAATATATTACCTCCGGATGACTATTATAACATCCTCCCAGTTTGCGTCTATAAAAAGAGTTGAGATTCAGTTTGTTGCAACTATGATCTGTGATTATACCTGATGTGTTTTTATACTCCACTTTAACTGGATTAACACTCAAATGACTTTGACTGCTTTCTGCATTTTTTACAACAACGAGAAGTAAATTTGAATGGGCTATACGTTTTACAAAAAACGGCCTAAAAAAATGTTCAGATATACATTAAAGTACTACTTATTACTAAAATTAGCCCCTCCCCCATAATTTCTGCTATGTTGTAACTGAAATAGTCACAGTATAATATGATCGTAAGTTTGATTTCAATGTTATTATACATTCATACCATTGCAGTTTTCTGAACCTAACCATATAGTTGATCCAGCTGGCGGTGGAGCATCAAATCCTTCGGCGCTAAGGTGTTTATGTTGCAGCATAAACAAATCGGCTTTCTTATCGCAGGGTTTACTGATAATTTTAAATTTTTCCGTGTTTTTATTGGGCGCCACATCATCACCATACCCTAATGATGATAAATACAAGATGAGTTAAAACGTTTCACATTATTTGCAACTCTAGTGATTACCTTCATTAATTGACCATACATGGACTATGTTGCCTTCTACTAATAACCACAGTAAATTCATCAAGAACATTTTTAGGCTCGCATACACTATATAAAATGGCTATAAAAATAATATTAGATATTTAAATTATTTAAAGATGTCTATTCTTAAATCTCAATAATATTTTAAATTCTGAGTGAAACGATGAATGTATTGATTTTACAATGATGTGTGTGTTTTTTAGATTCTGAGTGAAACGATGAATGTATTGATTTTACAATGATGTGTGTTTTTTTTTTTATTTTTTTTTTTATTTTTTTTTTTATTTTTTTTTTTATTTTTTTTTTATTTTTGTGTCTGTCATCACGTTTTAGGACAGTAAAAGTGCTTGGATTTTCTTCATCAGTAGCTTTTCTGATAGGAAAGTGAATCTAGTTGGTACTTTGGGGGGTCAAAAGTATAAATTTCCCAGTAGTTTTCACAAGCGCCGGGAAAAACAACATAAAAATTAAGGAAAAACGGGAATTTTTACGCAAAATTGGTTTTCCAAAAAATCGATTTTGGTTTTTGGTGTAACTCTAAAACAAATGAACGTATATACATGAAATTTTCACTGGTTGTTTATAT
Organism: Macrosiphum euphorbiae; assembly: GCA_949089665.1. Taxonomy (NCBI): domain Eukaryota; kingdom Metazoa; phylum Arthropoda; class Insecta; order Hemiptera; family Aphididae; genus Macrosiphum; species Macrosiphum euphorbiae. Next base: position 73,308,198 of record CARXXK010000003.1, on the reverse strand, counting down.
TTGCATTTTCTATACACGATAAAATTTTCAAAATATTTTGATTTATTTTGAACTGTTTAGGGACATTTTCATTTTTCATTTTTTTTTA